>VXBA01003908.1:0-16299 GCA_013399895.1 Serilophus lunatus
TATACTTCAACCTAGGACAGTATTCTCATTATTAGGCTGACATCATGCTCTGCTACACTCTAAATTCCCACTCAGGAAGGAGCTCTTGGAGTCATTTGCAAGAGTTCTATGAATGTTCAGTACCTATCGAAAGGGTAAGAAAGACTCTCAGAATGTAGTGGAAGCCAAAGCAGAAAACATGCAAAAATACAAATATTTTATACATCCTTCTTCATTCCTGTGCTTCCTATTCAGCCAGGCTGGTATCACAAGTGATAAAGCTTGATTGAAAAAAGAGGATGAGATATGGTAGAGATACAGAATGGCTTCCACATGAGAACCAGTTAAATAGGCTCTTCGGGGCAGGAAAGAAATGGCTGGAGACAAGGTTTTGACAGATCTCTGTAACATCAGGAAGTGCACGGAAAAAAGGTCATTAGAGAGTGGTTAGTCACAGGTTCCCTTGATACCAGATTTATAGCACACCAAATTAAATTATCTGGCAGAAAATTTAAAGCAATGGGAGATGTTTTCAAGCAATGCATGATTAAACTTAAGAATTCATTGCTACAATATATTGCTGGAAGTATATTCAAGTGCAAAAGCAGTTTAACAGAATAGAAGAAAAGGCAATTAATTGTTCTTAAATGTAAAGCAATGGACATGTGCTCTGGGTCTGAAAGACCTTTAGGTTCAGACTGCCAGAGGCTGAGGGGATATATCAGGAAGCTTGAGCTGATATTATACACTACTTACACAGCTGCTGCTGTCTGTGGCACTGAGCACAGATGAATGGGAGCAGTGGAGGATTCAAAGCTATAATTTCAAGCAATTTGTTTACAGATGTAGGTGAACAATTGGTTTGTGTGTGAGATGAGATTTGAAAAATAATATTGAGAGCTGTGACAGGTGGGAGCCTCTGTTTGCTGCCAATAAAAAATAAGGTAAAGAAAGAAAATAAGGAGATATTTTGTGTTACCTGTGGTATATGGGAGGGATGTTCACTGCATCCTTTAGAACATCTGTCACATGATTGTTGTGATTTCAGGGGACTGGCCCAAGTTACAAATCTGGATCTCTCAAGGATAATGTTCCTAGCTCTGAAAAATATGGGAAGCTCCTTTCTGCAGGGCAGCTCTGTAGCAAAGGGTTGATTCTGTAATGAATTCTGAAGCTGCTCAAATCATGTTTAATCCAGGACTGTGATTATAGGATGCCTCATGGACAAATCAGAAATGGATTATGGGTACAGCTGCCTTGTAGCCTTGCACCCCAAACCCACAAAGCTTCATGTAAATCATACAAATGTAATTTTGAGAGCCCACACAACCTTAACTCACATGTATACATATTTATATTTCAAAATTGAGAAAGAGATTCTGTAATAGGCAGCTAAATCAGTAAATACAACTGAGTATCTTTCTTATAGAAAGATATCTTTTAAGAAAAGAATTCATAAGTCAATATAAAATCTTTTGTGTTCAACTGTAGTATTGCTGCAGGATGTCTGTTTATACAAATTAGATTTTCCAGTGCTGTTGGCTGAGGGAGGACCTGTATTAGTGCAAAGGTTTAAATGTTTCATCATGTTGACAAAGGTAAATGTGGAAGCTGCAGCTGTGGTATAACAACAGGTCACTGCTGAGTTAGTTTCATTTATCACTTGGCCCCCACCTAATCAGTCAAAAGCTTTACAAAGCAGATTAGAGTACAAAATGTAAGCCTAATTTTTCATGGTTGCTGTGTAATGAGCAATGTGTGTATGCAGATCAGCTCAGATGACATACATTTTCTTCACAATGAGACGGAAAATGTGAGACTTGTATAAGATATTAAATCCTAACTGGATTTTATCCCCAAAGCTTTCCAGCCAGCAGTTCAGCTTTGACTTCTCAGTCAAAAATGTATTTTTAAAAGAGGAGGTATAAAATGTGTGCAAAGGACCTCCACTATAAAACTTATTCCTGAATTTGAGGCTTTATTTTGAGATTGATCCATGTCCCTTCAATTGATTTATCATTGTTATATCCCTGCAGAACAGGTAAATATTAGTACCCCATTTCACAGGTGATTGACTGAGGCACAGAAAACAAGATCAGGTGAAAGTACTAAATTCCTCTTTGCTCTTTTTCCTCTTTTTAATTAATGTCTGACTAGCTCACATATGAACAAGCTTGATTATTTGTTTTCAGTTTCTCCAGATCATCATCATCATCATGGCTAGGCTTTGCGAACAAAGATATGGGCAGGGCTCTCCCCGCGCTTGCTACAGGCGCGCTGGTGGCTACAAAGGCCGATGCGGGACAGGCAAGTCCGGTTACAAAAAGCACAGTGGAAAGTCTCCTTAGGTGGTAGTGATGATTTGTTTCCAGTTTCTCCAGATACTGAATTGGAAAAGGTTTTAAAGGGCTCAGTGCAAGAACTTTGGAGTTTCTGACTGGGACCTTGGCACTCTTGAAATTCTCCAGGCCATAGGCAACAGAGGATCTTCATTATAAGCTTGAGTTTTTCTAAATATGAGCCCATTAGCTGGTGCCCAGCAACTTATTACATCCAAATCTTAAAAAAATCATTTATAAAATCACAATACTCAAATCTGTACTTTAAATAAGTAGAAATTGCTTGTGCTGCTATTTAAGTCATCATTCAGCAGTCATTTTCTATTCTACTATGTGCAGTGCTTCCAAAAAATGAAGGAAAAGGGCCAGTTGAATTTGGGGATAACAACTTCGAGGGTGTTGAGTACTCAGTAAAATGTCACTTATTACCATGTAGGACACAGGAGCACCTTGGAGAATGATTTAGAATTTGACAGCTAGCACCGGGATTCTTAATAATGAGTGTGACAGGTCTTTTACTGCATGAGTGATTGGAGGGAATAATGCAGAGAAGATGGGTGTCAGTGTCTCTCCAGGGGTTTGGCACTAAAGCAGCAATGAAACAGCAGTGGGAATGACAACAAGGATGTTAATTTGAAGGAAAACGGGGAGTTAAATTGACTTTCCAGGTCTTCAAGGGAGAGGAGCATAAAAGCATTCACTTTACACTGGCAGGCAGAAAAAAAGAGTAAAGAGTATCGTTAGTGAGAAATCTGCTCAAAAGTGGGTGGTCTGGAAACTGCAGCCAGTGAAGGGCTACTTGAGGACACATCTGAAGTGGTAGTAGATGCTGATAAGGAGACACAGAGAGGTGTTTAAATACCTGTTGATGTTAAATGTATTAAATTCCACATAATATTTAAAAGAAGAATAGCAAAGTGATACAGTAGACTTAGAAATTCAGAAGACTTGATAGCTATGCCACTGGAATGCAAGAAGCACAGCATGGTCACTGAAAACAGACTTACTGCATAGCTTGTTCAAATCCACCTGTTTTTTTTAATACAGTATATTTATAAGCATCTAATGTAAATAATATTCATATCTTCTACTTGATGGTTGGGTTTTTTCCCCACCTGAATTAACAAAGCTTATAGTTTCAAAAGTGATTAATTAATAAGGTGCATTCATTTTTAGGTACCTATATTGAAAACTCCTTAAAAAGCTGCTTTTCTTGCAAGAAACTTTAACTTTTAGAAATACTAAATAGCAGATCTTTTTAGGATATCTCATTCAGGCCAGCATACATGTCATCCTCTCTGGAACGGAGAGGGGAATGCACTATTGAGTTGTCATGTTTTTACAGAATTTCTGTTTTAGCAGCCCTACAGAAGGTTGTCCAGGTAAAGCATGAAGAGGTGTCAAAGCGTCCATAAACAAAAAGAGATGGTTAAGAAGACTGGACTGCAGATATGTTACCTATTGGGTTTCTGATTGATAAGGGGAAGAAACTCATCAGGAAAGATCTTATGTTTCTTTCTTTCTTTCTACTCTCTTTCATCCCAAACAATTGAATTCAGCATTTGGTAAATTCAGGTAACGTGTACATTATTTTTGCACGGGTGGCAGAATAATCATTTTACTGCTGTAAAGCAAGTATGTACTTTCTGGAAAATGCTCTATAAATCTTGCCTTGCAAACGGAAGAGATCCTCTGCTCCAGCAGCTTTGTAGAAAAAACAATGTTCTATCTTATTCCAGTAGCATTCTTTCTGTTTCTATCAGTGCATTTTTCTGTAGTCTCTCTATATAATTTCCAGATAACATTAGATGTGTTCCCTTATTCCTCAGCTCTGTGGTGGTTTCCAAAGCTGTAAGATCAACATGGCAAACCATTCTTACAAGTAGACTTTGCTGAAGCATTTTTTTTTCTTTGAGTTGAGGTCAAGAGGAATAAATTTTGTACCTGGATAGCCCCATCAAGTCTGTAATATTAGGAATGTTTTTTCACCACCTGTAGAATGTTTCACATTGCAGAGAAGGTACACTGTATATTAATTTAAACCTTGTGTTCTACAGTTTGTTGCCAGTGGCTCCCAAGAACTACAGAGTAAATGTGCCATTCATTAAAGACCAAGAGAGTACAATATCAAGGAAGCAGAGGCCCAGAAGGCAGGGTAAGGGTACACAACTGGTTTTGAAGCACATTATATGCTGTGGAAACTCAGCACTCTCTATGCAAAGCACTTGGCATGCAAATGTCAGGGAGCATTTTGTTAGATGAGAGCAGAACAGGCCACTGAAACCTTACAGCACATTTAAGACATTTCAATGCAACACGAAGGCAGTTTTCTGGAAGGATGTGACTGGAATGAAAGATGATAAAAACCTAAATTCAATATAGTTTATCATTTTTTAATCCATCAAATTATTTAAAAAAATTTGATTTAAAAATCCCAGCTATACATTATTACATTTGGATTTTTGCTGAGAATAAGGAGATCTCAAGATTTTCATGGGTTCACATTGCTGAATGTTCTGAGCAACACAGATATTTGGCACAAAATGGTAACCACAGGATGTTAATTCCAGTGTTCTGTCTTGCTTTAGCTGCCCTAACAGCTCTTTCACTAAAAGCAAATTTAATTTGTGTGCTGGTATGAGACAAATGTTCATGGCAGTATATGAAGAAACTGTGGTGTGACACTCTAGTGAGCCTTGAGAGGTAGGAAGAGGCTCTTTTCTGTATACACTTAAAACACCACCCACCTTACTTCTGATCAGCTTTAGGACTTGTCTTCAGGTCTTTTAAAGATGCATCTGTGTGGCTTGTCATTAAAATAAGAATATAGAATGATGATAGATTGTTTTATGACTGCACGCAGAAAGTATATTACAGGTTAAATTTTTACAACACTCTTTTGCAATATTTCTGAATGATTCTTCTGGAAATACATGTTGGTTATATTTACTTTGGACATTGTAGTCCTTTTCACCCAAAAATCAAATAATAAATTCAGTCCACACACAGCCTGTGTGGCTTTTTTGCACTTTCAGTTCAGAGATCACAGTTTTGTTCTTCAAAACTTGCTTTGGCTCTTCTCATAGTAACAGTTGCAGTGTCCTCTTTCAAGGCCTTTTCCCAGATCACTGACATCTTTACCTTGTTGAACAGTTGAAGCCTGTCATCCTTTTCCTTTCACACAGAAACATTATCTGTGATCTTTGTGCAAATTCTCACCCTAATGTCAACCCTGAGATCCTTCTCTACTTCACTGTTCTGAAGGGTGTTAGAGGCAGGTTTCTTTCCCCCTCTCACTTCCCTGTTTTTTTCCCATTCTGTTCCATTTTGTATTTAAACTCTTTGTCCCCAGAATCTTCCTTGTCTGCAGCCAGGCCCTTGTTTCCTTCCCTAAGCAGCTGCTGGCCTGCGCAAGGAACTAATCATTCCAGCATCCTGCAGCATAGAAGGACAAGCTGGATGGAAAGTTTTTATTGCAGCTATTTTAGCATTCTCCACACAGCCATACACATATATTCTATTTGATCAGCATTTGGAGATAAAACCTTAGATTGGCAAGATATAGTATAAGTAATTTATTGGGAAGAAACAGATGTTTATTTTTTTCATTCTAACACACCAACACTTTTTGTAGTAATGCACACATGAACCCAATCTCTGGGTCGAAATTCTAACTCAGGTATCTATTCCACCTCTCTCATGCTGTATTTTAATTAATATTTGACCCTAAATCACTGTACAGTATTCTGTTTGTTTTTAAGCAACAGATACCTGAAAGAAAGTGGAGGTTGAATTTCAGTTTGAAACAAACTTCGGTTGCATTCTGAAGTTTTTCTTAGCTACAGCCTAGAGTTGATATAAACCATAACCACCTTTAATATGTTTGTGGAAATATGAATGTGTAGAGAACACTGCAAAAGCAAAAATTGGTATTAGTATCCACAGACTGAACATACAACGTGTTCTTCACATTCATTGCTTTCAGCATTCCTTAGTGTCTTCCTAGTTAACTATGCAGAAGTATGATCACACTTAAATACAGCTTTAACTTCTATGTTGTTGGGGGTTTTTTCTGCAGGAGGCAGAGAGCGCAATATTATCAGAAATGCCAGGTTCTGAAACAATTGAAGTATTTTGGGAGAGATGTGGAAAGAATAAGACAGCTGGGCATGAGAGCTGAAAGAGAATACGATGAAGATGAACTAAACTGGTAAGGAGGTACAGATCCCCTCACTGCTTTGACTTTGCCAACATGGTTAATGTACAGCTCTCTGTGTCAGTAAACTGTTCTTCCTGAGGGGTATAGAGCTGAAATCTGTGTTTGTTTTAACGAGGCTGGTCACCCCCTCGTGGACACACAAAGTCATAGCAGAGATGTTGCTTTCCCCACACGATTTCTTTCGTTTACAATAAGGATGGTTTTTCCATGCTCTTGCAACTGCTGCGTGCCAAGAAAGCTGAATCACAGAGGAACACTTTACTAGTATGTGCTGTCAGTCGAGTTGTCTTGGCTCTCTCACGAATTGAGGAAAAAACAAACAAACGTGAACAGTGTGATGTAAGAATACGCTAAACAGAGCTTCCCTTCTCAAAATATGTCAGTGCATGGATGGGCTATAAAAGGCTTGTGTGTGACCCGATTACAGTTACCTGGATAATCTAACTTGTACTAATAAGGATTTAGCTCTAGAGCTACACCAGCAAGGTACTACTGAGTGTAGACCCTCCTGCAATGAGAACCATGTGTTTCCTTTTTTTTACTGGTTTAAGGAGAAAATATCTTTACCCCTTTTCCTGCTGTTCCAGTAACATGTATCCTAAACAGGAGGGAGGCAGCACTTCCTGATGATGTGCTGCCAAATCCTCAGCATTTGCAATGAAAGCCACAGCACATCCCAGTTATGAAGTCTAGAAAGGCTTGGAACATCAGTCTTCAGGGCTGTCAAAGCAGCACTGCAGAATTTAGACAGAACATTTAAAAAAAGATAGTCTTTTCACAGGAGTTTTATTTTTATTGTAATGCGTAATTCTCCTTCTGTATCTCTGTATTCAGAGTGAAATGGTAAAGGCTGTGTTTTACAGTGCACTTACATCAATGAGATTTATATCAGCACACAGAGAGAGAAGAATGATGATAGCACAGATAAAAGTGACAGTAAGAGAATCAGAATGAGTGTCAGATCAGGCACTGATTGCTCTGGAAAATCCATAGAGGCTAAACAAAATAAATAGAGAAAAGATTAGAAGGATAGAAGTGTAGTAAAATGGAAGCATTTGTTGGTATTTTATTATTTTCTTCCCTACACAAGTTTGTCATCTAAAATTTGATGAATAATGGAAAAGCCCTTATTTCAATGCCCAGCAAAGGGATTTGGTGGACAAGTCCAGTAAAGTAAAGCTCTTTCACATTATTCACATTAAAGGTCCCTTCCAACCCCAACCACTCTATGATTCATTTGGAATTACACTGCATAGTGCATTCGCCAAAGAGCTGTTTTTTCTGTGGAAATTATGGAGGTGGTGAAGTAGCAGAAATGCCAGGAAAATCCAGAGTTATTAATCAAATAAGCATTTGTTCCCAAAAGCTTTTCTTTTACCACTTTTCTTCTTTTTTTCTAAAGGTTTCCTGTATTGCTTGCCACACCCACACAGCCTGTGAAATATGGCAAGAATTCAACTTGAAAATTCACCCACACACCTTTCTTAACATTCTGGCTGATGTACAAGTGTAGGAGCTGTGTTGTCCAGAAACTGCTGCAGCTGTGGAGGTGAGAAGAACTTAGTTCTTGATTAACTGTGTGATGAAGGTGGGGAGAGTAGGCCACCTATAGGTGAAATTCCTGCACTGGAAAGTTACCAGATGAAATCATTTAGGATCTCACTAAGTGAAGATGCTACCATTCTGTTTTTACAAGGCTCTTTGACCTCTTCAAAAGAAAGATGTTATGATAATCATTGGTTTATTAATCAGTATCATTTTATTGTTATGTCACTGTTGATTTATTTATTGCTTCAGTGAAAGCGACATCTGTCATAAATTGTTGGGATACTTGAGGAGAAACATTGACTTGTGTCTGAAAAGACCTGTCCTTCCCTGTAGTTACTTCCAGGACCAATTCAGGTTATGATCCTAATCCAGGAACTGTGCTGATACTTTTGTTTTGCTTCAGCAATACTAAAAAAAGTCCCACATGTTTCTCAAGATCTTAAGCTGGGCTCAGCTCTTGTAGTTCTAGAAGAAACCAGCAGATGAGGAAGGGCATAAGGAAGGGAAGAGAATACATTTGGAGTATATACCTCTATGTAGCATAACCAGGTAACTAGCTTACCAAAATGGCAACGATGCCACCTTGTGTTTTGTGTTCTCATCGCAGTTATTCGCCTGATCTGCAGACCAAGAGAAATCTGAGGCAACAGGTTGTTCTGCATTTTATGTGTTTTACCATGCCGTACAAGGCAAAGGTTTAGCACTCAATATGTCAAGATCAGAGTATCTGCATTATCTTGATGTTTCATAAAAACAACTTTGTCTTATGCCCTGACTTGCATAGTCACCAACTAGAGACTTGCTTTAATGTTCAATATGAAAGTCTCTGGGTTTTGCTGAGTTTAGATCTATTTCTTTGCTGTTTTCTTTGCAATTTGATCCTCCATATTAGTACAACTCTAACAGAGAAAAAAATGTGAGCACAGCTGAATCTCCTGTCTATTTCTTTATATACCTCTCCAAAATAGCCACAGAGGAAGGAGGACTTTGTTACTCCTTCTTATTGGAATAGATGAAGGAAACTGATGTGTTTTAGGAGCAACAGCAGCATCACTGAATATCACCTGGCTGAGATTACAAATGAAGTTCTTTTGTAACTCCAAGTTGCTTTAATATAGGTGCCTCAATGGTAGGTAGAAGACAGCTGCAAATTTACAACAAAAAGACTTGTCTTCGAAGGATTCAGGATATAAATTGCAATGAAGATTGTAGGGGTTTCCTTTTAGTTCATTTCAGAGCATATCCTGCCCTCTGAAAGTTGCATTAACAATGGTTTTATTGATATAAAGCACTATCTGTTTGCAAAAGCCATTACATTTGTTCTGTTGTCACAATGGTCAAATTTCCCCACATCTTCTCTCTCTTACACATAAATCAAAAGCTCAGGAAAGAAGCTTTTTCAGTTTGGTGTTGTATGTGAAAATACTGTGCAGATGCCAGCAGAGGATTTCAGCAAGTGGTTTCAGATGAGTAGCCTCTCTCTGTGCACAGTCCTTCATCACAAGTCAAGTCATTTCTTCAGACATTCCTCTAACAACATCTACAGTGCAAATACACTGATTTCCATATCTAAATAGCATTGTCTCTATCTGCTCTTCATTTTGGCTCTCCTTTTTTATAAAAAATAGCCCAATCACAGACTAACTGTAAGCTTTAAGACAATTACTTTTCTGCATTTTTTTTTTTGTAATTCAGATGTTTTGTTTTTACACTGAGTTTATTCAGTAGTTACTCTGTAACTGTGGCTTAATTCTTGTCTTATTAAAGATAGTATTGAGCAATCAGACATTCTTAGATGCATTTGCCAGGTTTCCAGCTGAAGATTCTTTCCCCTGATTACCTCAGCATATGTTTGCCATTACTGTGCAGGGTAAGACAGTAGAATGACACCCCTGAACTCTCAGACAGTGAAAAATATGTGATATTTGTGAACCTGTCTGGGCTCAGTGTGTATCTCCTGGTGGGTCACAATTGCTGGGTGATAGAATTGATGACACAGTGACGTCCTAAGCTGATGATCTTCTGAGCTGCTTCCCTGCCTGTCAAAGCTTCCAGAGGACCCACAGGGGAAAATGCTGTTGATCCTTCAGCCACAATAAGGGGAAACAATGCCAGCTTAGGGTCCAGGTGAGTACAGTGACCACTGATGGGTAATGTGTTATTCATTAATGGCCTTATTTTGTCATTATCAAGAGATAATTGATTTTCAGGGAAAAGAGCCAAGAACACGGATATCTTTAACTTGCAGCCATCTGAGAAAAGTAAGCTCTTAAAGTTCTGTTCCTGGAGGTCACTGGTAGAAGGGCAGAAAGTTGTGGCTGCATAAGAATTTCTTGGATAGTAGGCTGATGTATTACAGGAAAATTCATCAATTAAAAGATTAACTAATGCCTCTCTCACCATTCACCCTTCCCTTCCACTTCACAATGGTTCTGACATTGTCATTTTTACTCTTTTTGTAAGAAGGATTTCACCATGGTAGAAAAGAAGCCAATCATCTTATTATATCAACAACAATAGTCCCACTGTGTTTTATATTGGACATAAAAAGCAAAACCTTATGAAAAGGGGTTGTAAAATAAACATCTCTGTTTTTTCCTGGTGATAGGCTATTTTACTGTAAGGAAATGTGACAGTCATTGTAGAGGTATTCAGAAATTGAGGTACATCTTCCCAATTGGAATTCTAGCTTTACATATCACCACTCTATTCTGCTGTCTTGTAAATTAAGACCATTCCAGCATGATAAAGAAATGAAATTATATTTGGCCTTGCACACTAATAACAGCAATTCTTTCTGCTAAGTTTTAATAAATACCACTGTTGTAGCATTGCAGAAGATAAAAATTCAACTTAACAAACCCCAGGATATTTGGGATTGGTTGCAGCTCTTATCAAGGTCAGTGGAAAGATTCTTATTGACCCTGTTGAGTGTTGATGCCTGTAAAATCAGAATAGGCTGTTATTACAAGTGCCATGGCTGATCTTGTAACCAGCAGCTCGATCTGTTAAATGAGTGTGTGTAGCCACACTTTCTGCTAAGCAGCAAGTCTACACACAGCAAAATAAGAATACACTTACCAGCAGGAAAACTGACCGAGCACCAAAAGAAAGTGAACAAAGAGAGAACAAGATGTGACTAAATGTAGTTGGGAAAAATTCTCAGATGCCCCAGCCTTAATTTCCTTAATTTTGTATCATAAACAGCTAATCACAAGAAGCTGGGAGGACATCCCGGGGCCTGAAACACCCTGAAACTGCTGTTTCTTGTACTCTTCTTAATCATCTGTCACTTGCCGTCATCAAAAAGGGCATGTAGATGCATTTTGGGCTACCTGATGTTTGTGATTTGTGACAAAAATGGTGAGTGGGTGGGAAAGCTTTGAGACTGTCAGGTAACAGTCCAACACATCAGTATCACTGTAGCATGTTTGAAGTTTTATTTATCTATTCATCAGGATAAAAGGAAGCAAAAAGGATCTTCCTTCAGGAGACCTTCCAACAGGAAGAAGCAAGGAATGCTCTTTTATGCCACGACAGGACAGCAGGGAGACAGCAGCATTCAGCCCATCCCATGTTCTGAGGATGCCACCACAGCTGACTGGGACTCTATTTTGTGGTAAGTGGCCATTTTCATACTTGTGGATTAAAAGACAGGTCCTAGATTATTCTGCAGTCGAGAAGGAAAATAAAGGGTGTATTTCACTGGAAAGGAAAAAACTCACTCTTGGACAAAGCAAAGTAACCTCAAAACTAACTCCTTCCCATCAGAATGTGCCTCCAAAGGAGCTGGTGTGCTCCAGCTACACAAGTCTCCTGCAGGCTTTGGACTGATGGCTGCATCAGCCCCACACAATAGCATCATTTTTAGTGGTGTCAGTCCTGATTAACAGTGTCACTTTTCAAGATTCTGATTTTCCATTGTTGAACTCGACTTCTGCAGTGCATTTCACAGGGGCAAGATTAGACCCCAAAATGGGGGAAGGCTGAAAAAAAGCGCCTCTTTTCTTTGTTGATATATCTTTCCCTTTTTTACCTGGCAAATGATTGTTTCTTTTCCATGTGATTTATATGGGGATTTTTTATTAGGCTGGCTGTATTTTAGTACACTACATTGTAAATTACACCCAACAGTATATGATGGATTTAGTCATTGTGCTATAAATTGTAGTGGATTTTTAAGACAACACGTCATGGCTGACACAACTACAACATCTAATTTATTTCTAGTGCCAGATTACTTTAACAATCATCAAAACATTGTCTTGCACAAAGAGTTCACTAGAACGTTTCTCAACATCTTCCAGCAAATACTTGCCTATCAAAGGCTGCTGTTTTCTTCCTATAGTTCTTCAAACTGTGCTTACAAAGTAGGACAGGGAAGTGAAGGGAAATACATATTCTATAATGAAAATTTTGAATAAAATGTGTGGAGGGAAGATTACAATGTCCAACTGTTTCCATTTGTTGTAGGAAAAGAGGAAGAACTGTGACCCATATAATCTGAGTGGCTGAGATAAAAATGACAGAAAAGCAAGCTTTTGTTCTTGTAAAAAAAAAAAAATAGACTTGATCACCGTAGGCTTATAAAAAGAATCCAGGACTGAATGTTGTTCAGCTTTTTTAAAAGCCCTCTCCAAATTCCACTAGAGAGCTACCAGATTTTCTCATGTATGAAGTGTAAAAGGAAAATATTGAAGTTAAAACAAACTAGAATATTTGTGTATTTATCAGTCTGATGTGCTGGTGTCTGTACAGCAGATCGTCTCAATATCACAGGACAAAAGTGAACACTGAGCTTATACATTTGAACAGGTCTTTTAGAATTGTGATAAATGTAGTGCATAAATTAGGAAAAAGAATCATATCCTGTTGTGTTTACAAGCAGGTCATTTCCTGCTGGGTTTCTATCCCAGAAACAGTTGCTTTTCTCTCATTAAATGATCTCCTGGTGATAATAGTTACTTGAGTCCTAGGCCAAGGTCAGCAGTGCATTCAAGGCCACTGCAATTATGATGAAATAAAGCTGGAATTTGGCTCAGTCAGATCCAAATTTGATGACTGTTCTAATTACTGTATTTGGGAATCATTAATGAAAGAAGAGTACATGTGTATATGTGTGAGAGAAGGAAAGATGGTTCCTTTGGGATGCTACACAATGGAAAAGTGCTAGGTGTATTAAATATTCATAGAACAATTAGTATTCAGCTTATCCCACAAGTTCAGATCTAAATCCAGATGCAAATCTTCCCTAATGGGTGGATTTACCCTTTTGATTCAAGCCTTTTCTTGCTAGTCAGTAACACAACTGACCTAGTCCAGGGACAGACCATGCACAGCTATGTCTGTGTCTTCCTGTTGTTTGTATTGGAGCTGATCCAGGGAAGCCTATGAAGAGATTCCAAACTGACTGTGAAGTGAGAACTAATTATATTCATTGTCTGCATCAAATACCTTTATTAATAGAATATGAAATAATCTTAAATAGTCCTGAAACACTTTAATGTATGAAAAACATTCAAAAGAGTAAATTTTAGTTATGTGCTAGTACAAATTAGTTGGCAATTTTTTTGATAATACAAATGTCACTCAAGTTTACAAAAATTTTCAAAACCTTAAACTAACAAGTTTGTTTTAAACATTTTCAGGAACTCCTAGAAAATAAATATGCATTAGTATTTCCAAAAGGCTGAATTTACAGCACTGCATTGCAAAGCCATATCTGATTTGAATTCTTATAGCAGGAAATCTGAGAAATGAGATATCCAGTTTAAAAGAAAGATAAAAATGAGAAGGAACCTGCTATTAAACTCCCTTTTAGTAACTCTCCATATGGATTCTAAAGGAAATTTGACTGAGCTGAACTCTGTTTTCAGAACATTAAAGTGAGGTAAAATAAATCCTGATATTTCAGTGCTACCAAGGACTTCTACAACAGCTTGTCTTACCAAGTCACCAGGAGGAAAACTTCCAAGAACATGAACTCATTTGTAGGGAAATGGAACACTGAGATAAAACGGGGGCTCAGCACTGCACAGGTCAACCATGGCACTCAGCAGATGCCCATTGCTCAGTAGCTGCTGTAACAGATCCTTTAATGTTGCTATGTGACTAAATCAGACAGGTCAGAATAGAAAAGGACAGACCATGGAAAACACACAAAGACATCTTCCCATGTATTTGAGCACTAGCAGACTTGCACAGCCAACATACATTATAGGCTTCAAATTATGATAGTGCTTCAGAAGGTTATCAGTGAATGAAAAAACAATCTCAGATTCTGAAGGAAACTTGTTTTTATCTGAACATTTCCCTGTTCACATGTTTATTTATCATGAATAATTCACCAAAGTTAACAGCTCATCACGGATCTTTGATGTTTCCAAAGCCACAGCCCACAGTTGTAGTCCATAATGAAAAAATAGGAGTCTACAGCTGCAAGGGCAAAATGGCAAACTTATGTTTAAGCTAAGAAAGGCATTTCTCTCACCATACCTATTACAGCATCAGCATACACTGTTTCCAGTGGGAGAGTAATGCATCAGCCCCACAGGCACTGCTGATTCAGAAGTACTCACAGAAATACAACAGCAAAACCAGTCCTGATCCAGAATTTTTGAGGCAGGGAATGCGAATCCTTCCAGTCACTACGCTTTCTACTGTTTAACATGTCACATATTAAATTCTGTCCACTTCAAAAGCAGAAACAATGAGCCATGCCCCTGTTGTGCCCTAACTAGTTCTAGTCTAGAAGAAATGACAGTGATAGGAACAGACTTAGGGAATGCAAATATTTGCTAGTTGGCAAAAAGAAAAAAACCCCAAACATTAATTTAGCCTTTGATTCCTGAATGTTCTCATTTATTTATGGAAAAGAGTTAAAGGGCAGGTAGACCTCTTGATTCAACATTTGTCATGCACAGATATTGACTCTTATCTTCTCATGGAAAAGAAATAATTTTTGAGACATGTAGTCTCTGTCTTCTTTGTAAGTCCACCCACTACTTTGCCTTTCTTAAGAAATCACCATCCAAATTATTCTTGTCATTCCTTGACTACAGTATTCAATTAAATAATACAACATCTTCCTGTCCTAGGAAAAGTGTAACTGTGAAAATAATGAAAACATATGAAAAACAGTAAACTACACCTATCTGATTCAACCTCATAAATGAATAACAACTTTGCTAGGTGGAATTCATCACTGGAATTCAGCTAGACTATTCAACTGGAATTTAAGGGCTATCAAATAAGCTTAGTTTCTGTCTCCTGGAAAAAGGAGGTTTACTTTGTTATTATCCAGCACTGCCTGAATGGCATTTACGAACATTCTGTGATACTGGCAACAGAGAAACCTACTGCAGAGCTAGGAACAAGTGTTTTTGTGATAGCTTATTGCAACTGTTTCCTTTGCACAATATTAACAGTCTGATCCACACATTCACTTTGAGCCTCTAAATGACAGGTAGAGTAAGCAGCCTTAAGCAGCCTCCCAAATCCCTCCCTTCTCATTTCTTCTCATGCTTAAATAAGTTTATTGCTTTCAACGTGCCTGTAACAAGTTACTTCATATATAAGCTCCATTATACAAATAGCATAATCACCTGGAGAGCAGCTAAAAGATACCAAAACATCTAAAACCAAAAGTATTGTGGCAATTTCCCAGATAAACCTTCATGATACAGCTGTGATGGGGATCAACACAATGAATTAAAATAGATTTTTTTGGTTTTGCACTTCTTGAACCTGTAATAGTCCTGTATTCCTTAGTCATGCTTAGTTCTCTGCTGTACCTGTTTTGGTCTTTAACATGATCTCTATACTTACCCAAATTTTATGTTGGTTAGTAGTAGTATTTTCACTACCACCCCACTGAGGCTACTTCTTTCTTCCTTATTCTGAGTTACTTTATTCCTTGTTCAGAGATCAGGGTGGAATGTCAGACATAAATACTCTCTATTTGTAATGAGAAATTTCCTAGGAGCCAACCAAATAAGATTATCTGAAGATCAATAACAACCAGGGCAGCTCATCTCTTACATCTCACCCCATTCAGGATTCTCTGTAACTTCTATTCAACTCTGACTCCAATAGAGAATTAAAAATACTACTTCTCTGTCAACAATAATCACTAGGCAAAGAGTTCTGGTCCAAAACTTGAAAACCCCAAACTGTGGAGGTATTTGGGTTTAAGGCCTGTACTGGTTTGGGGGG
>VXBA01003908.1:16375-141800 GCA_013399895.1 Serilophus lunatus
GAGAGAGAGAGACGGCTTTTCCTACCCTTCCCCCCTGTTTTTTCAGCTAGCCATCTAGCTGAAAGAGCAGTTCCCTTTCTGGTTTTGTCCTTTTTTCCCTTATGTGTTTTTTTCCCCCTGCATGTCACGTGTTCCTCTGTGTAATTTTGGGGTCCCTTTGGGTTATCCCTTCTTCCCTAATTTAAACCTCCTGTAATAAACTGTTCATCTGCTGCCAACTCTGTTCAGTTTTCCATCACCTTTATTGAACCTGCCCCGAACGATAAAAAGTAGTTTAAACCACCACAAGGCCTCAAAAAAAAGGGAAGAGATAGAATTGTTTTCTGTAGCTGAAGTTCAGGAAGAAGTGAAGATGTCAGTTCACCTCAGCTGACTATAAATAGTGACTTCTAAGCAAAGACCTATCAGTGTAAAGCAAATTTGGACACCAAAATGTACAAAATGTACAAAGGACTGATTTAGCAGCAGACTTGCAAAGAGGGAAAGCTGGAGACACTGGTTCATCTGGCATTGCTGGCTGGGAACAGACAAGGAGTCATTTCCCTCCAGGAGCTGCTTGGGTGACACAGATTTCTTTATAACTTCATAGGGCCAAGAACCAATAATGCAGGTCTGTTTTTGTTCCTTCACAGCCATAGTCCCTGGGTTTGGGAAGTGTTGCTAAATGTCCTGGCAATCATGAGGATGCACAGCTAGCTGGGAAGGGATGTTCCCACACACTTGTTAAGACCAGAATGACCAGGTACAGAATTGTCTTTGAAAAACGGAGGCTGGATTAATTTTCCCTGCCCCCCCTATAGAAAAATACTCCTGTACAGGCCAAAATACTACTTAAAACAAGCCAAAATACTACTTTTCAGTATATAGGAGGCCTCCATCCAATCTCTTGTGTACTGTCTCCAGGTGATCCTCCATTTGGGGAAGGGTCAGAACTACATTGAGCTACATAACAGAAGTAGCAGCTCTGCTGTGTATACATTGCTTAATCCTACTGGGCTTCCTTGTTCCATTTGTAGAACTCAGCTTGGAACTTGACATGGCCATAGATTGTTACTGTGACTCCTTCTCTGAAAGTTATGTTTAATTCCAAGTGAAGAAAGGTTCCTGTGAACACCTTGTCTGCTGTATTCAGAAAGGCTTGAGTCTATGATCTAGCCAGATCTTTGGAAAAGCATAAAAGTGTCGCTCACAGGTCTCCTTTATTATTTCTGTAATACTTTTTTTTCAGCTTAATAACCCAGAGGAGTTGGAAACAGAGGCAGTATCCCACAGCTGTGTGACCATGCTGAGGAATAACAGTTTGTTTTAGAAAGACTGTTTGCATTACTGTCAGGTTATTATTCATCCACTAGGCACACTGCACTCTTAAAAATTTTCAGTTCCTCTCTATTTCTTTTTTCCCTAAGAGTAGTTGGGAAAGACCAGTGTGCTCATTTTTTCCATAGAAGAGCAGAGAGCATCATCTGAAATTAAGTTTGAACATCCCCAGCTCTGCTGCATAGGGATTGACTGTGCTAATCAAACACAGTTATGTGTAAGGCCACTTTGGTGACACACTGACATGTTTTTCCAGCAAGGACTGTGATCTGGCAATGCTTCCCTCACCTTGCACTGAGCTGGGGAAGCCGAGCCCATCTGACCAGTCTCCCAGGCCAGTACAAGGTCCCACCAGCTCCTTCTGGTGCAACTCTATGCGTGAGAAGAGTTCATAGTGCTCAGGGTTTGCAGAGACTCTGCTCTTAGTACTGTGAAGAGCCAAAAAGGAAGCTCCTGGTATCATGTTTTCTGGACGTACATGTTAGTCCCAAACAACCTCTGAGCATTGAACTACTATTTTTGATCTTTATGTAGACTTTGACTTGTGTGCAGACACTGGAACCTCTTTCTAGAACCACTGTGAACCATGAACATGCCTTTGAGGAGAGTCCTACCAACAATACAGGAAAGTGTGGTGGAGAGATCATATTCTGCCTTATAAGGAATCCTGCTGTCAAGCCATAGCAGCCTCTCAAAACAAAGGAAGAAGACTTTTCTTTAAAAAGTATCTTGAAACTGTCGTATCTCCAGCCCATCTGCTTTGCCCATCGTGATAAAGCAATTTATCCAGCATTTTGCCTTACTCGTATTCCTGGGAAAATCACTGCTCTGTGCAGAGTGATCAGTTTATTTTTCAAGTCTCAGCTTGAAGTGCAAGGCTATAAGCAGGAATATTGGTGCTCTGACTCATTCTCTTGGAGGGTTATTTTTATGATTGTTCATGGAACTACATCTTAAAACTCTCAGCTCATGTTCTTAAATCGTTTTCGCAGCTTTCTGCTGAGCCGTCTCAGCACAATGGCTTTTCCCTCAGAGGTGACTTTCTGAAATTCTCGGGAATGTAACTACACTCCATTACTGCAGCCTGTGAAACCAGACTATTGGCTGAATACTTCCTTCTTTTTCTTCACCTCAGTAAGTGGCTACAAGTCAGTGCCGTTTAAAATTTAATCAGTCTTGTCCTAACAGGATATACTTCTTGGATTTTAACCCATCTTCTACATAAACCACTAAATTCAGCTACACTAGCTGTCTCACTTTATCTCAAGAACCTCTTAATGAGTTCTCATTAGCACAAATTGTCCCTGAATATCTCACCACTTCCTCTCTCCTGCTTTCTTTGCAATCCATTAGCATCCGTGAGCAGCCTCATTTGAACAATTAAACTGTTTCTAGAAACGAACAAGGAGCCCCAGGTTCTACTATTAGGTCTGTGTCCTTGAGAGACCTGGGAAGGGATTCACACGGTCCAACTTAACAGAGCCGAAGTTCTATCTACAGTTCATTGTCCTCAGAGGAAGATTTTTGTGCAGGTCGTTGCTGTGACTGGTTACTCTGCCAGCCCGGATCACCCTAAAAAGGCACTTAAAGTAAATGTATGATGTTAGACAGGAAGAATATACATCCTTTCCTCATCCTTTCCCATTCCAATCTCCCTGGCTAATCTCTGCACACAACTGTGCCTTCTCCATGGAGCTGATTTGCCACAGCTTTTTGTTGTGTTTGTTTCTGTTCAACTTGAATGGCTTAAACTGCCCTAAGGAAGCTGGATGTTCACACTGACCTCCCCGATAATAGTTTCTTTTTTACGAGTGTTTCAACGACCAGGCAAACTCAAACTCTAAGCCATTATGGTTTCCTGAAAGTGAGCTCATGGATTAAAGGCTTGGGTGTCCCTGGAAGATGCTGATTCCTTACAGGGCATATGTCCATGGACTCCATCCCTGCTGATATCAACTCTAGCAGTAATTCTATGGTGTGATGTGATCTGTATTTTCTGTGTTGCTGACTGTGCTTAAAGTCCCCAGAGAAGAAACAGATCAGAGCTACATAGAGCTTGTGTCTGAACACTAATGGCTACATTGGCAGGCGGATGGGGCTTGGTATTTCTTACTGCTTCCTAAAGATACACGATCTTTTGATATTTTGATAGATCGAGGCATGCAGTTGAGAGATGATTAATGTCTATCAAAGTGGAAATAGTGCACCTTTCTTATGTCCTTACCATGTTACATTGTATCTTGTAAGATGACATCCGGAACAGGGAAACATGGCTCCCTTCAACTCAGTTGCAAACATTCCAGTGACAAAAGTGGCTCATTCATAAAGCTGTAAGAACACATTACTACTTCTTGTAACTTTAATTAATTAAATGGTCTCAGGAGAAGCCAGACAGAGCACAATCTCAAGTCCGGTCTTCAACTGAACGGAGTCTTCATTTTGGTGAAGCTCTGTGCAGGTATGAAGGGGTTTTTCCCTAAGATCACATGGCAGAAACAGAGCCTATTCCTTTCTGAGTTCAGGCTCACCAATTTGAAAACTATGATGGAATCAGATCTTTATTTACTTTGTGGTTATTTGGGGTTTTTTTCCCCCTATGTTAGGGTTTGGAAATAATATTCATTTTCTTGCTCCCTTTTGTGCATCCCTCAAAGTGGATTTCACCTTACAGATGTCATGTTCAGCAAGGACTGAGTCACTTGCTAAAAACTGGCCATAATACTTTAAGTTCATTATTTTCTACTAACCTTCAATGCTCTTCCTAAGTTTGAGTGGTTGGGGTTAGGAACTGCCAAATTCAACCCAGATCTGAGGAAATGCCTTTGCAGGCTTTACTCCACTTGCTGAGGCAGCTCAGACACTGGAAATGCCAGTTTAAAAACGCGACGGAGTTCCCTCGGAGGCAATGCAAACTGGCCTAAAGTCCCTTAACTGCAAACGCTTCAAAAGTTCGGAAGAGTTCGGGACATCCGCAGACCTTGCGCTGCGGCAGCGCCGGGCGAGCTCCTGGGCCGGGGCCGGGGCAGCCCGGGAGGACCCCCGACCCGCCGCGGCGCTCGACGACTCTTGTCGGGGTTGGTGTTTTTGCCGCTCCCTCCCGTGAACTCACTGCGGGGTTGGAAGCTCCCGCGCCCCGCCCGGCCCCGTCCCGGGGCGGCTCCCTTGGCTCGGCGCCGCGCCGGGTCCCGCCTGCCCGGTGCGCGGCGCTGGGCTTTCCGCGCCGCCCGCCCGCCGCACCGCAGCCCCATGTCCGCGCTCCCCGCCGGCGCCGACATCAAGCGGGCTCTGGACAACAGCCCCGAGACCAACATCGAGGATGAGCTGCCCGACGGGCAGCCGCAGCAGCGGCCCAAGAGCTACCTGCTCCTCAGCATCCTCTCCTGCTTCTGTCCCGCCTATCCCGTCAACATCGTCGCCTTCGTCTTCGCCGTTATGGTGAGTAGCACCTCGACGGGGGTCCAAGCCACCTTCAGCCTGGGGCTGGTGGGGCCATCGCCGGCCTCTCCGGGCTGCCCTGGCCCCGGCGCGCCCCGCCAGGGCTGGAGGAACCGTCCGGGATTGGGGCATCCAGCCGCATTATAAACCGCTTGTCCCTGCAGCCTGTGGACAGTTGGGTGAGGCACCGAGCCCGGGTGCATCAGCAGGCGCAGGCAGGGAGTCCACTGAGTCCTCCCAGCAGCAGATGGAAAACATGGAGTGAAAGACAGTTTCAAAAAAGTTTTTCCTATCAGGCCATGTAAGGAGAGGCAGGTTTTTCCCAGTTAATGGGATTTGTTATGTCAGCTAACTTGCACGCTGAATTGGACAGAGTGTCTTATGTGTGAAAGTGGCAGCTGGGGAACAGAAATCAGATTTGGTTTCTGCTTCAGCTAATCAAATATGATAGGAGTGCATTTTTCTCTGGTAAACAGGTTCTTTGATATTATTTACTAGAATAAAACAATTAGAGTGATTGTAGGTGAATGGCAAAAGCCCTTATAAATTGAGTATCAAATACACTGAGAGAACAGCCTTACTCCTACAACCAGCAACTGATATTCATATTCCTTAATAATCCAGCAGTTCCATTAACTTCAAAAGGATTGTTGGATCAGAATCTCCTTCTCTGACTTAAAAGTTGCAGTGTCAGATTGAGTTTTCTAGTCATATACATGATCAGTGTTATCAGTAATACTGCAATATATTTCTGTTGTTTAGGAGCTGAAAAAGGTTTAAAACATGTTGTGTATTTTCATCCTTTTCTCTGACAGTCAGGGTGAAAGGTAAGTAAAAAGATAGTTGTTACTTTTTGCAATTAAGTTTTAAGAATAGCTAACTATATTGAAAGTGTTCTAAAAAACACTCTTCTAAAACTAGTAAGATTGATCAGAAACCACACTGCTTAAGCTTGAAAATTGCTCAAGCTATTCTAAAGGCATCTTCTCAACCCTTTCTGTGCAGCTAAGTATTAGCTGCCTTTTATTTTCTTCTGTGTTTATTTTCTTTGTTGTTACCTTAACTATACAATATGCTCGTTCCCTTGATTTGGGAAGTTTTGGTTCTGCTGGTACCCAGCATCCTTTCTGTCCATGGACACTGAGGGTGCTATATAAAGTAATGGGAGCTGATGATCTAGGGCTGTGAGCGTATGTTCACTGTGACAGTGTATTCACCAAGGCACTGGGGCTGCACAGAAGTTAACTGTCAAGGACAGAATTTGGCCTCTAAAGATTTTTGCACCCCATATGGAGAAATCTCCACCCACGGCCTAGTTGAAGTTCATGCAGGCTTTGGAGTCAGGCATCAGTAACTGTCAGCAGGGGATATGTAGGACCCAGGGTGGGAACAGAACTTCCTGAATGCTAAACAGTCTGTGTGGGTCTCAGCTGCCCACTCCCTTACAGGAGGAAACAAAAAACAGACCAATAACCTCCACTGTCTGTGAATCCTTTCTATTTCAACAGCATCCTACCTAAAACCTCTCCTTTTCCATGAAAATAACACATCCAACTGCTTTTCCACAGCCTGATCCTCCTGCCTTTCAGAGCTGCAACCTGTAACTGCTCCACTATCCTCAACTGCTTGTTCTGCATTTTAGCCTATGCTGGTTTTATTTGCACTTCTGCTGGGATCTGCATCCCCCCCCCCCCGCCTTTGTCAGCTGGAGTTGTTATGGGTTAACACTGAGATACAAGAGTGGGATATTTTCTTTTCTTATAGGAGATACCTTATGGTCTGCAGAGCTTGTCTGAGATCTTGTGTCAGAGATAAAGACCCACAGAAGTAAAGTTCTCTACATATTTCCACTTCCTAGAATGAGCCTAGAAGGAAAAGTCCTATTGACTTCTAGAGGGGCATGGTTCAGCACCCTGTGTACCTGTGTCATGTCCTCCTTAACTGCTCTAAATTCAGACCATTTTCACTCTAAAAGTAGAGTCTGGGCTCTAACACACCCCCAAAATAAATGACAGATTTGTCTTCAGTCTCTTCTGTCTCTTCTGTCGCCCCATTTACAACTCCAGCACTGGTTTCCTCACTTCTTTCTCGCCTTTGGAGACACAAACCTTACCATTACAGATCTTACCTCCTGGACTATATTTTCAGAATGAACCTTTCACAAGTTCTCCCTATTGTGAGAATAACCTTTTCTTGTTCCTTACCTGCCTGTTTCTCATAGATCAGAGGATAGCTGGTAGAATGGACATTAGTGTCACCAATGTGTTTCTATATTGGCGTTACAAGAGCAGCCTCCTCAAGCAAGTCACTGGTCACTTGGAGGTGCGAGGGTTGCTTGGCATTTTTAGCGAATGAATTTCTGTTTTCCCCAGTGTTCTGGCCAGGACTCCTGGCTGTGGGATCACCGTTCTCAATGCTCTTCTGCAGTTCCAGCCATATGCCATCAGTTCTGCTTCCTGTTGCTTCCAGCAGCTGTATTGCTTTGCTGTACCATTAGTCGGCTCTCTCGAGGCCAGACTTGCTCAGACCTGTCCTATTCTTTCTCACATAGGTGAAACCATAGGCATCAGGGGCAGCAGTGTAGGGGCAGGTACCAAGTCAGGAGGCTTATGTGACACTCTGGTGGGTGTCTCTGAGTTTTTTGGCTCCTTATTTGCAGTGGTGTCTTGTCCTCCATGGTGAATCCAAAGGGCACTCAGCTGGCAGCAAGCTGCCAGTTGTGTTTGAGACCTGCCTTGGATGGACTGGCTGTATCTGACTTATGGGATCAGAGCTAGAGGGGGCAGTGGGACAGCTCTTGAGGAATTAATCTGATATTTCCAATACCAGCACTGAGGTCTATCAGTTGAACACATTTTGTTGGCCTTTCTCAGTATATCACCTCCAGTTGTCTTTATTTCAGAGATCTGTATATTAGACTACTCATCTAATTCCATAGGGCCTTAGATGTGTAACAACTTCAAGCCAGTCTCTCAAAAGCTATTTCTCACTGATTTTTGCTCCTAACTCCCTCTTTATGTTGACACATTTTTGTTTAATCATTTACATGCTTCAAACAACATATGTGGTCAAGCTGTGACAATCTTGGCTCATCTGCCTCTGATAGTAACAAGTTCTTTTTCTGCATTTGTTGCTGTTGGATTCAGATGCCTTGTCTGTACATGAGTTTCACTAAGCAGAGACAACAAACAAGAAAGTGTAGAAGTCATGGGACAGCAAAGGGTGGAACTTGCTTTCTGAGGGAGTCACCTCTTCTAATTGGGATCCTAACAAGGCATGTACAGCATGTTGGCTTTGGTCAGGTTAATGACTAGCAGAGTGATCGGTGTCCCTGTAGTTAGTAAATTTATTTGCAAAGTTTATTATTTATGCTTATTTTTTTAAGTAGCTTGTAGGCATCTGGACATCTAACACCATATGGGACAGCTTATACCTACTTCAGGAATATTAAGCAACAGAGCTCAGCAGCTGTTCTTGGGCATTTTTACATGGCCCTTATCTTTGCAAACTGCTAAACTTTTCCCCTACAACAGCCTGCAGAGCAAACTCCCCTTTCATGTGTGCTGCTCAGCACCTGTCTGTTGTGTTTGCTAAAAAGCAGAGATCAAGCCTAGCTCTGAATTGCTCCTCAAGTCCCCTCTCTTAGTTCTCTTTCCTGGGAAGCTGTTCTTACAGTGAGGAGTCACACTGAGTCAGCATGTCTTGTTCTTCCTTAGATCTCAACTAGAGAGTGTCTCAGTTCCAGGCACGGCCAAATAAGGTTCACAGCCTGGCTTATAGAGAGCCTAGAAAATGTTGATCAGAGAACCTCAGTCTGGGCAATGTAGCAATGTAAGCAATGTAGAGAGGGATTTTTGAAGTAATTTGTTTGTCTTTCTGCTTTTGCCATGATCAGTGCTCTGGGAATGTGAAATAGAAAATACACGTAAAAGGAATTAGTAGTTTATAGCTAATTCAGCAAATTCCTGTTCACATGAGGTTAAGTTGCTTTGTTGTTGAACTGAGGATATAATTTATAAATAGATGTGTGTGAACCTGGTGAAGTCACTGAGATTACTCAACTAAATAAACAGCTGCAGAACTGTGGCTTTAATTTAGTTTATGACTTCATAGTAAGTGAGGTAGCAGAAACTTGAGAAATCATATGGTATTAGGTTGGAAAGGGCTGAAATTTGTTTTAAAAGTTGGACAGACCAAATGTTTCATACAGATGCAGTATTCTCAATCTGTTGCCTAGCCCTTGGAAATAAACAGATGTAACATGTAAAGCTTTAACGTAGCTATGTCTAACATTGAAAACTGGAAGCTTGACCAGGAGCCCTTTGAAGCAGATGGAAGTAAAAGAATTTCAAAAAGCTTTATGTCAGACCCCCATCACTCCCCTAAACCTCTTTTTTTCTTGAGTGCTGTCATAAAGAAACTTTTGTCTCCTTCCTGTCTCTCACAAATCCTGTTCTTTATTGTTAATGCTGTTTTCCTCCTCTTCATCGTGGATTTGTATTAAAACACCATTATTTATTAAAGTTTGCATGGTGAATTATTTATGCAGTACCTGCAGAAATCACATGGACATTTTCCAGACTTCCTAAATACATTAGTAAAATGGCACAGAACTGCAAGCTGGTACTGTCATGTCTTGCTAACAACTCTGTCTCAGTTTTTGAGACCACATGTCTGGGGAACTGAGTTTAGGGTGTTTGCAGGACCACTCTGTAGGTACCAGGCACAGGGAGTGCTTTGATAAGTGTGTAGGACAAAGTCCAGGACCAAAGTGTCAGTGATGTTTCTCCATGTTTGCCCCTGTAGCCACATTCATATTTGCTGGCAGAGGCAGGAGGAGGTCAGCCTGCTCAAGACCAAGCCAAGCCATGCGTCTTGTCATGCTCCTTTTAATGACCTTCCCAAAGCTGCTTTGAGAAAACCTAAGAAAGCTCTTCTCCTGCAGCCAGGACTCCTTGAAACAGTGGAATAGCTTAGGGAAGAGGACTGTGCCAGCCCTTCTTTGTAATAGGAGGCTACACTGGTGGAGAATCAGAAGTGGCACTGTCCTGTTTGAATATATGCTTGTGTCCATCTCTCATTTACATCTTTTTCCTCTTTCCCCATTATATCCTTTCCATCTGCTGGCCAACCTCAACGAAATCTGACAGCAGAGCAGAGGTATTAGTGATATTCTTTAGGGACATAAAATGTTTAGGCATGTAGGCTTTCAGGAAGAGAAGAAATGTATCAGTGCTCTCTTTAAGGACAAGAGTGCATCAGCATCTCAGCCTTTCTTAGACACCAGAGAATAAGTACCTTCACTTATACTTAAGGTGCAATTCTAGGAATACAGGCCTCATTGCTTTGGGACTGTCTTGGCAGGACTGATCTTGCTGCAGTGCTAACACCAAGAATGCATCTAAACCCATTAACTTTGTGTGCTTGCTAATCGACAGAACACACAGATAATGACCCTAATTATTTGCCTGCTTGGGAGAAATGGCTCTGCAAAAATGGTTGGTATCCTCTGAACTTTATCCCTTCCCTGCTTTCCACACTCTCTCATCTTCACTCTATTGAACTAGCTATTGTACTGTCTTTGCTGCAAAAAGTGATTTATAACTAAAGCCCTTTCACAATAGCACTTGGTACATGCAGTCATTTTGTAAAGACACTCTGAATTCTCTAGTCCACAGAACAGTTCATTTGATCAGGTATTTCTCCTCCCCCACTTTCCATTTGTGGGATGCTTCCTGAAATACATACAGGATGCTGAAAAACATGTTATGATTAAGCTGATTCCCTGAGGAAGTATGCTGAAACAGTTCAATAGAGCACTCTGATAAAGAAATCTGGACTCAATTTTATGGTGTATAAACTAAAACACTCCTGATTTTACAAAATAATTCTTAGGAATATTGCTCTTTTTAATATTTTGAGAGCATCTCATTCTTGGGAAAAAGATTACTACAAACTGGATTAAACTTGTATATTAGGATACTTCAGTGTCCTTCACTGAATCTCTTCTTTTAGAAATGGTTTGGTTAAACCAAAAATTAATTCAGAAAATCCTGTAGTCTGGCTCACAAAAGACTAGAGGGTCAGAGTGGTCCTATCATGCCTTGCAATCTGTCCATGTAATGAATATAAAGCATCTGCTAAGTCACGAGTGGACAGAGAGAAACTAAAGCTCTTGAGATGATATCAGTATGTCTGATGGATAACTCAGGGTGGATATGAAAATAATTATTAGTGTCTTTCAGAAATGCAAAGGGACAGAATTTCCAGGCCACGAAGATGGCACTGAGATCTTTTGTTCAGATGATCTGTATTTCTTTGGTTTGTGTTTTTCCCTGAGTTGGAAAAGAAAGGGGTGAACTTTAAGAAATTAGAAGAGCTAAGTTAAGCAGAATGCTTGTAGAGTTAGACTTATGTCCTAATAGTATAGATAAGGTAGGACTAAAGAGTAGGACAACAAGAACACATAGCTCAAAGATGATAACTGGAACCTACATACGGGGACCCATATCTCAGACCCCTGTCAGCCAAGGACAAAAAACAAGTCTGTGGTCCTGCTGGAACACAACAGCTCAGCTTCTTGGTAATAGGTCAAGAGAAAGACTTGTTACTTCATCTTCACGATCACTGCCCCAAAATGTTGGGACCTCCAGCAGGAGTGGAGACTGGGTGGGAACTGGGCAGAGATGGGGAGGGACCCATGCTAATNTAACTGGAACCTACATACGGGGACCCATATCTCAGACCCCTGTCAGCCAAGGACAAAAAACAAGTCTGCGGTCCTGCTGGAACACAACAGCTCAGCTTCTTGGTAATAGGTCAAGAGAAAGACTTGTTACTTCATCTTCACGATCACTGCCCCAAAATGTTGGGACCTCCAGCAGGAGTGGAGACTGGGTGGGAACTGGGCAGAGATGGGGAGGGACCCATGCTAATGATTCCCAGAATTAATTGTAATGTGCAACACTTGCTCCTGGAAATGTGCATATAATCTTGCTTGCTATGTCCCTCAGGGAAGGAGCTTATGAGGAGGGACTCCCACTTGTTTCCCAGCACCAAATAAACATACCTGCTCATAACTTTATGTGAGTTGTGAGATTGATTTCCTCACGTCATCCTACTACTAGCAAATTATTTAATAATTTTTAAAAACTTTGTTTGAAAAGTAAAACATTGAAAAAATAGGAAATTAGTAAGCTTTTTTAAGTTTTGCTGAAATTTTCTCTAAAAACGTAGCCTATTTGTGCTCTTTTTTATGTTTATGGTCCAATGAAGCATAAGAGTTTATTTCACTTTGAGTGAAGTGGCCAGCTAACAGGTCATATATACTACAAAAACATTTCCAGAGATAAAAAACACTGGTTTATGCAGGTGGGTGGATTAGTGTTGGTTTGGTAGCTTTTATGCTGTTGTGTGTCATATGAACACAGCCTCACCAATGAAAAATAAAGAGCTGTAGCTGCAATGAAATGTACTGAGAATGAGTGGAACAGAAAACTGGACCCTCTACTTACTTTGGCAGTGGACATTTATTTTACAAAGCAAATCACCATGTTCTGAAATCATTCCTACAGTAGCAATGTGTACAGGCTTAATGTTAGTCCAGAGCAGTCCCACTGGTTTGCCTACAAATTTCTGTATTTTAAAAGAAGTTGTAAATTCTCTTTCTTTTTTTACAGGCTTTAAACAGTTATAACCAAGGAGACATAGAAGGATCAAAAAGACTGGGTCGCAATGCACTCTGGGTTGCTGTTGCATCGATTCTCATTGGCCTCGTCATCATCGGGATCTTTTGCGTCGTTCATTTCACAACGGTAAGAAAATCCCCTGAGCAGTTCTCTGTGTAAGGGCTTCAGAACAAGAAACTTAAGATTGCCAGAACTATCTATTCACACCAAAATGTAGGGATGCATTAATGCTTTCCAAAAGAAAAGTTTTATATATTTTGCAGTTTAGAAATATGAAAATATTTTGCATTCTGTTATTTGCAGTTAAACTCAAATGACTGTGTTTTAGCAGTGGTGGATTTTCTGGAAGCTCTTACAGCTCCAGTAGGTTTTTTCCAGTTTTGGCCAGTTGCTTTTTGGTTCTTCTGTTCCTCAGTTTCACCACCATCTGCAAGACCAAGTGCACAGAGATCCTTAGACTTCACGTAATAGAGTTGCCAGGTACTAATTTTCAGTCTCACAATCTGTCCAACTTAACTTTGTGAGGAGAAGACAACAGTCAATTACTCTTTTAATGTTTGACAGTAAAATACGTGACCATAACTGCATCAAAGGTGATCATAAATGTAATTTTGACTTGGGTCTCTGTGGGTAAGGCCATTCCCTCTCAGTGCTGTGTTATTGTCCTGCCTTCCTACACCTGCAACCATAGTGATGAAGCTCAGTGAATGAATCTCTGTAACACAGGGGTTACCCAGATGGATTATAAGGTTACTTGGAAAAGAGGACGTAAGTAATGAGGATATTTATAGCCTTTTTTAAGGTTATGCACCAATATGTTGTTTTCTCCATAGTACTGTGTGCTTCCCATTAAAATAACTCATTTAAATGAATTTATTATTGGCTATTTTGGTTGGAGAGCCTTTCGGTGCACTATACAAACTTATGCATAAACTATAAAGAGAGATCACCTCATCCACCACTGAAATGCAGACATTTCTGAGGAGTGGAATGGAGTAGCTGGTTAAACGTGTACAACATTTTCAGACAAAATTTGAAGTGCACCATATTAAACAACAGAGAAGTTAATGGAGATGGGATCCAGTTCTGCAGGATATTATTACAGTGTGCCACAGAATCTGAAGCTTCATCTATATTCTTTAATTTCCTATGCATTTTCAAGTAGGAGTCTCTCTCTGGTTCATCTGATGTTCAGTTTGTTCAGCCCTCACAGAACTAAAACCAAGTCACTTCAGGCAGGAGTGACAAGTTTTGTAACTGACAGCAGCAGTAAATTCCTCTGTTTGCCTTTACCACCTTACTCATCATTTCTCAGGCAAGGATTGGAGCTCAGTAATTTTTTTGAAGTAGGAGGAGAGAAGGGCAGCATGAGAAGGTGCCTGGGAACCCTCAGCATACTGCTGGGATATTAATTTCTGTATATAGTTTCCACAGAGGTCTCTTGGCCAAATGGTACTTCGAGTTTTGAGAGGGCTCAGGGTTTACTGGATTCACCATGCTCTCTGGATTTCCAGGCTCTTTACTGCTGCCCTTCCCCCTGTCACTTATCACCCTCCAGAAAGCCTTTGCTTCTTAGAAAGTATTTGATGGGAATAACAATCTTTTGATTTGAAAATGAATGAACAGGAGCACCCAACTAGTGTTTCCACTCACCATGCTTACCTGAGTGTTGCTTTACCCTTGGACATTTATAATTTGTACTAAATTGTCTTAGCTTGATGTGACAGTGGTGTGAAAGGCATTTCATACTCCATGCAGTTATTGTCACATCCATTTGTACCTTGCTCTTGTTCATTTATTAACAGTCTCTGTTAAAGTGAAGTGATTGTAAATTAATTCTGTGCCAACTTTAATATGTTTCAGTATTAATAAGTAGCACAAAATATCCTTAATACAATAATGGGACAGATTTTTTTTTTGATTACCATTAAGTACAGATTTAGTGTTTCCATGACCTACACATGCATTTTTCCTTCAAGATAATTTAGACTTCAGCAATGTGTATAAAAAGCTTGACCTTTCCAGGGTTCATTATTGTGTGTTTTATTCATGTGAAATTCATCAGCTACTACAGTATTCAGTTGCTCCTACTGACATTCCTTGTGCCTTCTTTTGCTTTTCACAGGATAACAAGTGTCATTGCAAATAACCTTTGGGAGAACTCCCAGTATTCTCCTGCCATACTCTTAGGTATCTTGTCCTAGAGCTTGTTGTTCACCATCCTGCCAACCCGTTTCTAATCTGTGTTAGTACTTTATCTGTTCTCCCAGGACAGAAACAGGGCCCACCTAACACTTGGGAACCGTCTACCTGCTGCAGTCATGACCCTGATTGTAGGGAAGGGGAAGCCATCGTTTGCACCGCTGGAACTAACAGCCCAGCAATAAAACTTATCTGTCTTGATCAATGTAAACTGGTGTGTTCCTCATTGTGCTGAGGAATCTCTTGAGTGCAAAGCTCTTGTGTGTGCCAAATTAAGCCTGTTCCTCATTCCACACTAGGCTAAATTTATTCTTACTCCATTCTCCATACACTCTCACCCTCTCCTGTCAGCTTCTCCTGTGCTCCTTCCGTGCCAGTCCTGAACACTGAATTCCATTTCCACTGCATGCTCAGATGTAACTGAAGCCGGTATTTGTGTCACCACAGCGTCTGGCCCTGCATATGTGCCTTAGGCATGTTGTCCATCAAGAACTACAGTGAGAAGAGAGACATATTTGCCTTCCATAAGGAGAGATCACTGTGAAGGGAAACAGTGCAGAGCTGTGTGCCATACCCTGGAAGGCCTTGGTCTGCTGCAACATTCCTGGATAGAGAGTAAATGGCAAGATAGCTGATGGCAGGCTGTAAACCACATCCTGAATCCTGCCTCTAGTTCTGATGTCCTCGTCTTAAGAAAGATTTGGAATGCACATACACAAAGAAAGAAATAAAAAAAAATTGAGAAAGAAGGGCTGTCCCTTTGGGTGTTTGTGACATGTCCTGTCAGAGGTGGGATGCTGCAAAGATGGCTGTTTGCTCCAACCCACTGCCACTGTTCCTATGCTCCTAATGCTATTCATGAATCCTGTTAGTAACCTTTCCAGTGACTTGGATGGACTTTGACTCAGCCTTCCTGTCTCTAAGTATTTTGTTCAGCAAAAGTTAATAATTTTGTCAGTCAATGAGGGCTCTCAAGTCATTTGTCATCTGTATTTTCAGAGCAGTCTTGAAATTTTTTTAAGCAGCTTCAGAATTCTGTTTTGTTTCAGTTTTTGATGACACAGAACACAAGGTGTTTTTGGATTTCCTATGAGTTCTACTGGCAGGGTTTAGGGAAACACAGTCATGTGTTGGATCCTCCTTTATGTAAGTAAAGGAGACCCCAAATATCCCAAACACTTTTCTTAGCCAGATCTCATCACATCACATTCTGCTTCATGCTATCATGGGAATCATAGATTCTTATCCCATTGCTGGGTTTGCTGCATAGCCTGTGAAAAGTCTGGGACAATATTCAGCTTCTCACAGAAGATTTTTAGACTCTCACTATTAGCCTCTCTCTGGTGTCTAAGTGACACTTTACAATGCTGTTCAGGGCAGAACTAGAGCTCACATGAGTTTTGCCACTCAGTTGAGCCACAAGGTACAGCCCTTGTCTCTAATGGTTCTCTGCAAGTAGGAGTGAGTCAAGTAGAAATGTGGAGAACAAGTTAAGATGTGTTAGAGTGAAGTAAAGACACAAGCTTTTCTGTAGAGCTCTGACTGTGACAGTTTTGGTCTGGGGAAGGGCAGCCAAAGTCCTGAAGGAAGGAATGCAAGAAACTCCTGCCAATGGACCAGTGTGTGAGGCTTCTCTAATTCACATCATCACTTGTGTATCTTAACCTAGGGCCACAGGAGGGGTAGACTTATCTTTTGGTAATGACTTAAGTGAGAAGGGTACTCATGTTTGGTGATTTAAGAATTCTGTGCAAATCATTATGATATTGTAATGCTTTCATAGAGGAGCCTGACCCCTTCTTTAATCTCACTTGATCTAGAACTTCACCTCAGGGAAGTCACAGAAATACCACCTGTCAGCAAGGCTTCAAAGGAAGACAGAGACAGCCAGGCTGTGTGGAAAGCGCCAGCTTATACTGTTTCATAATCAGAATGACTGAATGACTGCCTGTCTTTCCAAAGCAGAGTAAACTGAAGGCCAGCACGAGGACAGGAACTACACACCCAGCCTCCAGATCTTTACACTGGCAATTTTGTCCTCTATACCTTATCATAAAAAACAAAAAAAACCAAAAAACCAACCTCCCACCCAAAAAAAACAAGTCAAGGAGCGTGACCTGCCAGTAACTGATGAAGCACAAAGTCTGAAGTCAGGGCATTTCTGTTTTTTTACCCACATTAATTCTTGGTGTCCATTCAGCCAGTGAGCTCATACTGCTGCTCTCCTATCAGTAAGGGCATTCACTGATTATCTCCTTGATACCCTACCTCCTTTTACTATATTTGTAAAAATATAAGAGCTTAAAGTTTTCTACCTGTCTGCCAAAGTGTTCAGCCAGCTCAGAGACTGAGCAGTGGCAGACACATGCAGATGCACAGAGGCAACAGTCACATCAGCCTCACTTCCTCAGCAAACCACATTAAAAATCCTGGTTCAGCTGCTTCATCTGTGTATGGAGGAACTGTTCCCACAAAAGATTCTGCCCGCTGGAGTCGTGAGTTAACATCAAGAGATGATCAGCAAAGGAGTTAATGCTGTCTGAAGGATATCTTTATTGTGTAGTGCCTCATGTCTTAGATCCCTCTTTAATGAACTGCTGAACATTGCTGTTTGATGGAGATATCTTGGGCTCCAATAGAGAGCCCAGAATCCAAGGAAAAGCCAGTGAGGTCAGTACCATGGGTAACAACTGAGACCTTTCACCTGCACAAGAATGTGATAGAGCTTCTCAGATCTTTCCTCTCCTAATGCAGATGCACAAGACAGGTTACCCAGTTTAAAACACCTGTCATGTTTTGCTTTTGTATTTACCAAGTTCTCTGCTACTGTTGTTCTTACCTGACTGTTTTAAGTACCACTCCAAGGAAGCACAGATGCTGCTGCCCTCATGAAGCTTTCAAATAAGAGCTCATTTCCTGGCAATGAAAGGTCGTAATTTGCACTGATTCAGGTAACCCAGTTTAAAAATTCAGTTCAGATTGACAGATGACCAATACCATCAGAAACTCAGCTCTTTGATTCAAACCTGTATTGAACCACTAATCTAAAGGGATGTTTGTTAAGAGAACAAGTACCACTAATGTGGCATAATGTATCCATTAGGTCTGTAGAATTAATAATTTAAACTCGCAGGGCAAACTCTCTTTTCTCCTCTTTTAAACATACATATTTCTGTGTCTTGCAGCATGCTATCTGAAGACCAGGACTGCACTTGGAGGATATCAACATGTAAACCTTGGGAGAGGGAAAACGAAGAGGAGATGGAAACCATTCCAGACTGTTAGCTTCGACCCTACAAGTCTGCAGAGGCATGTTACTGGTGAATGAACTGATAGTCCAGTTAGTTACTCAGCATGGCGTGACCAGGTTTTCAAGATTATTTATTTATAAGGAATCTCAATATAAAGCAGCATTTTCTTTTTCACCCTAATGTATAATGAGATCTTGTCCTAAAGATAATCCCTTTTTTTTCTCATTTCTATGGATTGTATGCTGGATCTATGATGTTCCCTGGTTCACCCCAGCCAGACAAAGCCAACATATCTAGACTGTTTATAGTGCACAGTGTAAGATCTGATGCACAGCCCACTGAAGATAGTAGAAGAACTCCTGTTACCTCTGGTGGGTTTTGGATCAGGCCATGAAGGATTTTTTAATTACTTTAAAATAGTCTCAACACAATTGTAACCATGAGTCTGTGATTTTTTCCTGCTCTGTGATTTTATAATGCCGTGGGAGTACTCTGACTCAGCAGCTGCTTTCTTCTGTCATGCTCAGCTTTTAGATCTTTACCTTGGATTTTTTAACCACCTGGGACCGATTTCAATCACTTGATTATTAAGAAAGACTCTTCTTCCATAGCATCCATATTTTTCTTAATAATTTTTTTGTTTTGTTGTCTTGCATTGTTGCAGTCCTTTGACTTAGCTCCAGTTCTGCATTAAAGTTGCACTGATCGTATTTTCCTTTTTAAACTTCACATGTGTAAAAAGTTCCTATTTTTTTTATCTGACAAAAGATCTTTTTAAATAGATGTTCTTCTCCATCCCTATGTTATTGTTCCTCTAGAAAGTCACATAGTTTCATTGTGTTCTGCTTTGTTCATCTCTTTTTTTTTGTTTAGCTCGTCCTCTTATCTTGCTATGACTACTCTATCACTGCAGTTAGAGATGGACAGACTTTTGCACCCTTCCCTAGTTACAGACATTCTTCCTGATCCTAAGATACTACTCAGTGAACAGTTTTAGGTTCCAAAATTGATGACCTCTAAATTAATGCAGTTTATTGATACCTTGTGAAAATTTAGCATGGGAAAACTGTTTTTTATTAGCTAAAAAGTGTTTCATAAAAAACATCTGTTTTGTCACACAAGTATTCCGTGTTAAAAGGAGTAAGCTCTAGCGAGCACTAAGACATGGCTACATCTTCAGTGGTTATTGCTCTGTGTTCTTTTGGTCAAGTTGTGCCAACTTACACTTCCTCTCCTTGCACTAACATCAGTCTGCAGTGACTACCCAGAAATGGAGGGAGTTCTGCAGATGCAGGTGAGAAAAGAAGTATCTGGCAGGAGTACAATTACCTATTAAAAAAAAATCCCTCAGAAACCTTTACCTGTTAAAGTATATGCCTGGAAGTAGCATGTATTTTCTGTGCCTTGATATTATACTTTCAGTGTGCTTTTTTGCTTTTCTTCCTGCCAAATTCTGTTTTTCATTGAAGTCAGTGAAGCATCATCTATGCTTAATTACTGCACTATGAAACTTCATGAACACTGGTGAAGTCAATTGATTTATTCAGCATCTACACTGATTTGTCCACGTGGGAATCTTGCCACTGATTTTGATGATCCCAAGAATTGGCTGTTCTGTGAACTCCCCTTCAGTTTTTGAATACTATTTCAATGGTCTGATATGTCTTGTGGGACTTTTAGTAGCTTGCCTTATTATCAGATATGATAAAATGTCATTGACAAGTGGAATAAAATTAGTTTTAATTCATGTCCGTTCTGGTATGTGACAAATGTCTTTCCTAGGCTTGGTTGGCTTGGTTGTTTTTGTTTGAAAGAGTAATATCCTTTTTTTTTTCATAACCCCTTGGACAGTTTCAGAATAAAGTGAATCAAAGCAAAAGGAGGATTTCTGGCCTAGATGATACCATACAGCCAGTGTACCATAACTAATACATTCAGGACTTGCTAGAGGTCAGTTAATGCTCAGATATCAGCAAGGTAAGCTCTTTGCTTCATTTTCAAAATAGCATCCAGAAAGAGTGTTGAGGCCTTTTAAAAATGTTCCCTCAAGTGGTCTCTGCAGGACTTTCCTGCCATGAGGGGAAAGTTGTCAAAGGAGGTTCCTCAGCAGGTTACAGTCAGAACTCTACCACCTTGAATCACTGAGTAACACTCAGCATATAAAATAAATCAGCATTTGAAAAAATCAAAGCATGTAGAGAAAGTTTGATCCTTCCACAGAATATTAAACTCCATTACTGTAAACTGAAGCACAGCTGGTGATGTGAGAGAGGAGGAAGGTTTTCAAAGTTATGTGGGCACAAAAGTATAGAGATAAGCAACCTGAAATATTTTTTGAAAGTGCCTAACAAGAATTGAGATCAATGGGAGCGAGACACCTGACTTGTTCAGAGGCTTTTGAAAAACATACTGGAAATCTAACTTGCATCTTGATGCTCATAAATATCTTTGAAGTCTTGCTCTTAATATAATTGAGAATTGAGCCATTGTGTCTTCAGTGCTTCTGAAGATAAATGTTGGTACCTTACAGTGCTATTGATTGGTATAAAAATAAAGGCTTTATATTAAACCACTTAATGTGACAGAGAGGGGAGAATGCAGACATCCTTTAATGTCCTTAGTGCTTCTGTGTCATAGGTAATCTTATTTTTGCTTTACTAATGTACCAGTATTTGCTCTCTTCATTTATTTATGTTTACATAAATTTTCAACCATGTTTGAGAAATGCAGCTCATGCTGGAAAGGGTATGGTCTTTGTACGACCACATCGTTCTGATGTAGGTGTGACAGCCTCATACAATGGAGGCACCAAATGCAGGGAGCCTAAATGATATTTTCCTGGCCAAATCAGTAAGGGCCTAGTGACAGAAGTGGGTGTGGAAGGCAGAATGTATTTGTCTGACTGAGGAATTAGTGCCTTCTTCATATTTTCAGGTGTGTATATGTAAATTTCATTCTTTGATAGGCTCTGGAAATTACCTGCATCTAGGTTTGTATTTGCCTCATTAGTCTGCGATGGACCTGCCATTTTTTAGTGGGAAAAAAAAAAAGCTGTCATATACATATGCTGAATGATGTTACTTGATGAAAGGGAGGGAGGTGGGAAAAAGTAAAACATATTTCAACTCAACATGTGTGTCCTGGGCAAGTGAACAGACACTTCCTTCCACAAAGCTGCTTCAGGCTTCCATTTTTTGATGCAGTGTTCCTGCATGCTGAAGGCACCAACTAATGCCTGAAGTCCAGCTCTCTTTTCTCTCCTGCACATATTACAGGCAGAGACAGATGGAAACTTGAAATTGCTGCCCTCAGCTCCTGGATCATGTTGGCATCTTTCGCTTCTTACAGGGCAGCTGCATTCTGCAAAACAGCACCATGCAGTATCTTGATATGTAACCCTAGAAGAAGCTTTCTAAATATAAGTGGGGTTTCTTTGGTGCCGTGTGAAGGGGGTCAGCCAGACACTCAAACAACATGTAGTGTAAGTTTCATCAGATTGCACAGCAAAAAACATACTCAAGGGGACAATATGAAATTAAATTCTTAGGGTGCCTCCCTGCAGGCACTCCCAGAAGTTTGCAGCTTGTGACTTGAAGATCAGCACTGGCTCTTCAACTTACATTGTTGCGACCAGGACTCGTGAGCAATGTGACTTCATGTCCCGGGAGCTGTTTGTACCTGTAGCTTTGGATATGGGCTCACAGTGTGACGGGTGTTCTGCCTCTCAGCCTGGAGATAGGTTGTATTTAATTGCTACCACAGTGTCCCTTCACTCCCTGCATCAGTCCAAGTGAATCTGCTGGAACAGTGTGCAAGCCTCTCTCTCTAGGCTCCTTTCTTTACCTGGACCCTGACTTGTTCTGACAGTTATTTAAGATTAATTTTATTTCTGATTTGCCTCAGTAGGGGGGAGACTGAGTCATGTCCCAGTTAGTTTTTATTTGGTGTACCCTGTGTTTGCACATGCACAAGAGGAGGCATTTGAAGGACTGGATTCCCCAAGGCAAGTGAGATTTAAACACAAAGAAAGTCACTGGATTGATGCAGGGCCAAGCTGGTAAGAAACATACCTGACAGTTGTTGAGGAGCCTTCCTGTGGAGGGTGTTGTTTCCTGGGGGGAAGTGTCCATATCACCAAACCTAGAATAAATGTGGAACCTACCGTGACTTGGTAGGAGATACCTCTAGGCTAAGTGAGAGCAGTACCTTCAGACTGAAACACTACCTGAATGTTGGTTCCCTCTTACAACCTTCCCATTTCCAGCCTCATTTTTAATTAGCAGGTCTCAGAAGGCATGTAGTTTTGGAGTAGAGAAGGGATGCAGTGGTCTGTGAGGGATTTTTATGTGCACTCTCAATTTTCTGTCTCCCAGGCACAACGGCATGTTCTGCACGCACAGCAAGGCAACATGTCCCTGAAATGTGAGTGAGCCTGTAAGGAGGCTGCCTGACTTCCTCTGCAGCACTCCCTGGCAGTCGGCAAAGTGGGCTAAATTCAGAGGTGACCTAAAAGGAGGAGGGGGCTTAGAAATCAGATCACCCCACTGGTGAAAAGATGGAGGAACAAACTTGGGACCCTAAGGTAGAATGGAATATTATAGTAAAAAACTTAACTGGAAGGTTTCTACAGTTAAATTTATCCTGTCTTGAACTCCAGGGTAAGTTCTGCTGCTGCTCCCACTTAGTTTACTCTTTGCAGCACAGAAGCTACAAGAAACATTTGCTCATATGTCCTTTAAAATGTGATTTATGGCATGCCTGAATTTGATCTACCAGCTCGTGTCTGAGGATGGCTCCTCTGGGTTTGTCATATCTCACTGTAGGGCTGAGTCAGCTTCCACCTCACTTGCAGTGACTTCTCATTGGCTAAATAAGCTTGGATCATGCCAAGGAAAAAGAACTTTGCAAGATATCAACAGATTTTTCAGGACTTTAAACTGCACAGTCTGAGGCTTAAGGCCATTGAATTTCTTTTTTGACACCTACTCTGAGGTAAGAGAAGGGGAAACCACTGAAGTTAAGGGATGCACACCAGAGCAGGCAGTGTGGTCATGGTGAGCCATGGTACCACACATTTACATGTTCACCAGGGTTCAGTAGGGTCTTAATTACTTTTTGAATTTAACCAACTGGAGGAGATAGTCTAAACAGTGAAAATGAGAGATTCTGGCCTAGAGGTTGGTGAGTGTCATCCCTGACTTTTGTGCCTGAAAGTTTTGCAAGGCCACTCTTCACTTCTTCTAATCCAAGGCATGCATTCCCCTATTACAGACCTTTGCTCACCTCAGATCTTATCCTGCTTGGTCCTTACTCTCTTTTAAAGTGAGTCAGCTGATGAAGAAAGGTGGTAAGTGGTATCTCCAAGGGGGTAGAATGACTCAGGAGTAAAAATGTCACTTCACTTGACCCCTCGGCCTGTACAGCACCAAAAGTGCTCTGTAATGATTGTTAGAACTTTGACCAGGCCTGCTAAGTCTCATAATCTTACAAGCCAAGAACAGAATTGCCTTAAAATTAATTTCTGAATAAGATGCTCTGTGTGAGTTTTAATAGTAAGGCCAGGTCTAATTCATGTTTACTAAGGAAGGGTAGGTGTGAGTGAGGGGGGAAAAAGGAGCTGAGCTTTGCTTGTGGCTACTGACATGGTAACTAATAGAGACCATGTTGCTCTTCATAACCTGCAGGTGTGGTACAAGCATCTGCTTTTAAAACCCCACATTCCCCTAGGAGGTGGTGTAGCACAGTCATGACACTGGATAAAACATTTAATCAATAAATTTCATCTTGTTTTGTGGGCTGTGAGCAGTCCAAAAGTGGATTGTGCTTTTTTTCTTTTTTAACTTGTATTTTTTTTCAGAATTACTCAGTTACCTTTTCCCCTGATCCTTTTACCCCAATGTCAGGAGTGCTAAGCAAGGGCTAAGTCTGGCCTGTTGCTGTCTCTCTCATCTGAGAGATATGGCAGTTCAGAAAACTAAAAGGTTGTGATAAATCATTTCAATGGCAAGCGACTCTGACATTCTCACTAGGGAACTTAACCAGGAACTTCCTCTGTGACACTTACAGAAGTTCTGATGGAAGAATGTGGCCCAGCTCCCCATCTGTTTCATCCTCATCTGGCAGTAAGAGAAGGGAAGTTATGACAGGTATGTAAAGGGACAGAGGTAGAAAAAGTATTTTGTAGTCTTGCTTTGGAATGTGGAGGCTGCTCCTGAATGGAGTGGAAGAGACACAGTTTTTTGCCCTCCAGGCTGCAGAGCATGGAAGGAGGCAGAAAGTCACAGATGCAGTGAAAGGGAGGAGCAAAACTCCAGGGTTCCAGAAAATCAGGGGGCGGATGAGCTCTGCCAGGCCCCCTGTGGCATGTTTTTAGCTTAATCTCTTACTTCCCACATCTCCTGCATTAACAGCTGTGAGGGAATTGGGCTCCCACTCAAGCTGATGGGAGAAAACAGCACTCCAGTGAATGTGAGGACTGTGCATACAGGCGTGCCCATGAGGAGGCAGGGAGATGAATTAGTTTTCATGCTGTAATTTCATCCCACCCTCAATATTCACAGGAACCAGCACTTCACAAAACGAGTTAGGGGCTGATTGCTCCGGGACTGTGCTACACCGCCCTGTTACAGCGAGGGAAGACAGGAATCAGGGCTGGAAAGGAGGAAGAGGGGAGGAAAAGGCAGCAACAGTGAGGCTCAGCCACCAAGAGGCTGAGATACCAGGACAGAGGCCCCGGACACAGGCAGCTCCCAAAGCTTTTGGCACACAGCACACCATGGGTGGTTCATCACCGTGTAGGGAAGAACCATCACGTTTTAATACCAGACTTTAAACTGAAAAATGCTTGTACCTGCCATAGAGTGGTTACCACAGCTTCATGAGCTATTAGCAGTCCTTCCCCTGCAGTTTATTCCCTCTCAGCGGTTCTAAGAAGTAACAAAAACCACTGCAAAGGACAGGCCCCCGTCATGGTCCTGCTGGACGAAAGATGAGCAAGGCAGGGAGCCCTGCGCTGCAGAAACGTGCCGGCCAAGAGAGAGCTGGGGAGAACAGCCCAGCTGGGGCTGGAGACAAGGGATTTAAGAGCGCTAAGCTGCGTGAAGGACCAAACTCACAGCAGCTGCATTTTACAGCAGGGAGCTGCTCCGCAGGGGCCGGGCAGGAGCTGCCCGCACACGCTCCCCTCTGGCAGGTTATCCCGTGCCAAAGACAAAACACACATCGGGAGCCAGCCGTGCAGCCGCCCCGGGACACAGCACACCCGAGAGCATCGCGGCATGGATGGAGCTCCACCTGGCAGGGCTCCTTCTGTCTGCTTGCAGGTTGCTTCTGCTGGTATAAAAAGAAAAAAAAAGAAGAAAAAAAATTCTCTGTAAAGAAAAAAATCCAACTTCCTTGTGAAGAGAGACGTGTCGCAGAGCTCAGGTTTATGGCTGTTAGAAAAGTAGAAGAAAACCAGCAACAGCTGCTGGAGGAGCACAGATTAAAAGGAGACAGTGCAGTTGGGAATTCTTACAGAAATACATCGGGGTGATTTCCCTTGGGAAACATTTATCAGTTTTAAGCACGGATGGAGTCTTAAGTCCTTCCTCGGGGGCAGGAGCCGCGGGCGGATGGGTGACTGGGACAAAAAGCGGCTCCCAGCGCTGCGGAGGGAGCCGGGGACGGAGCGGGCCCGGACCCCCCGCGCCGGGCTCGGTTCCCGGCGGCGGCCGCGGGCCGGGCCGGGCGGAAGCGGAAGAGCGGCGGTGGGAGCGCGGCGGGCGGTGGGTGCGGGGCCGCGGGGATCGTGGGGGGATCCCGGAGCGGGTCCCGGGGCTGCCGGGCCGGGCCGGGCCGGGCTGGGCTGGGCTGGGCTGGGCTGTGCCGCCCGGGCCCCCCCGGTGCGCGGGGCTGGGGCCTGCGGGGCCTGGGGACGGCTGGGAATGTGGCGCGGCCGAGCAGCGGGACTGAGCTCTGCCCTCCCGGGGATTCGGTCCGGCCCCAGGACGGCCAGAGCTCAGAGTGGGGTTGTGGGCGTGTCCTGGGCCGGGGTGATCCCGGCGGGTCCCTTCCCGCCCAGGAGATTTGGGAGTCTCTGATTCTGTGTTTAGCGCCCCGCCCCGCTGCCCTCGGCATCCTCAGCAGGTGACACCCGAGATAACGTTGTTCCGAGTGAAGTCACGTTTGTTTGGCTGGTTTTGAAGCGTTCCTTGCTCTCACATACCTTGCACAGCTCTGTGCTGTGTGACAAGGAGCTGCTTGGCCAACTCCTGGAGGGGCTGAGCCCTGCAGCGGTCCCCACGTGTCGCACATTGTCAAGAGTAGCACAAAGTTGTCATTCAGAGTGTTTGTTCAGAGCGTGGCATCACCTTACGAGAGGTTTGGGGTTAATCAAATTTCTGAGGCTCTTCCAGCTCCAAACCGGCGGCTCGTCCCCGGCCTCGCTGTCCGGCAGCCTGCTGGTGTTGTGTCTGTGCTGAGGGGGGTCCTGGTGCCGCTGCAGGGGCTCCGAGATGGGAAACACGAGCAGCGAGCGGGCGGGGCTGGAGCGGCACGGGCACAAGGGCTCCCGCGGGGACAGCGGGGCAGCCGCCGGCCCCAAGGACGGGGACAGGCCCAAGATCCTGATGGACAGCCCCGAGGACACAGACCTGTTCCACTCAGAGGAGATGAAGGTATTCCTGGTTTGTTCCTGCAGGGCTGGCAGTGGAGGGGCTGTTAGACAGAACTGACAGTCCCACGTTGCTTCCCGGGCCAGGCAGAGGGAGTGTGCCCTGGCAGTGGGTTAGTGGCATGGTTTCCACAAGAATTAAGTGTAGAAAAACTGAAATGTCACTGGCTCAAAGCTCTAAGGGCAGTGGTCAGGTTCCTTCAGGTCCTGGAGGCTTTTGCAGTAATCACTGACATTTCACTTTTGTTCTTTTCCACGTCAAAAGATCTGTTATTTTTTGGGGTTATGTTTTAGTGTCAGATGGGTTGTTAGAAATGTCTTGCTGCATGTTGTGTTTCATAAGAACACAGAAAATTATACTCAGATTTTGGCTGTTTCATACATAGACTTTCTGCTGACTTCAAATTCTGTGCCATCAATACTGGTACCATCTAAATGCTTCTTCATAAATGTATTCTTTATTTCTTTTACTTCCTTTTATATCTGTGTATTTTGGAAGCTTTGGTGAGCTAAAGTAATTTCTTTTTGGCCTAACTGGAGCTGGAAGGAGTGGCATTATTTTGCCTTCCACTCTTTCTGCAGATCTGGAAGGCTTTAACATCTGTGCAGAATTTGTGCAAATAAACTTGTGAGCAGCATCTAGAAATGCAGTTTACATTCTCCATCTGACATAAAGCTTCCTGTAGACTTTTATCTTACTGAGCCATGCCTGAGGGCAAAAAAAGCCTTCAGTACAGCACAGGTGTCTAAGTCTGCCAGGAAAGAATTCCTTTTGACTAAGACTCTGTTCTTGTAGGCTCCATTGGAGAAAGAGGAATTCCTGGCTTGGCAGCAGGACCTAGAAGTGAGTGATAAAACCCCCACCCAGGCTCGGCCAACGGTGTTTCGCTGGACTGGAGGAGGGAAAGAAGTTTATTTGTCAGGGTCCTTCAACAACTGGAGTAAAATTCCTCTGACAAGGAGGTAAGAAACTGCTGCTGTAGTGATGTTCCCCATGGACTGAGAATGCTCAGTGCCATGAGAAGGGTGGTCAGGTGATGGGTTGGGCCTGTGCTTGTGTTTACCACTGTCCTGCTTCTCTCCTCAAGCCTTTGATGTGAATCTGACTCTTTGATTCTGGGGTGGCACAGGAGGGAAGTGCAGCAGTGTGTCAGTTTTAAAGGAGTGATTTGTTCCCTGGGCACCACACGGGAATGACCCAAAACAGCCCCTGTTGTGCATTCTGTGCCTGGGCTTGGGCCGGGTTGTGGAAGGGGAAGCTGGTTCTAAGCACAGTCTGTCTGATGACAGTCCTTCCACACTAGTGGCTTTTGCCCAGCTCAAAGGGTCCAGATACTGCTTAGGAAACTGTGGGCCTGGGACACTGCAGATAAACTGCAAGAACAAGAGAATAAATCTGTGTTAAGGTACCAGCTGATTCTTCCTGCCAGGGAGCTCTGGAGTTCTGCTTGACTTGGTATCGGAGTAAGTGTTTCACTTACACCAATTTGGTTTATTGCAAAGATTTAAAACTTAGTGGATAGTGGAGAGTCTGAGCTTAACTCTTGATGTGAGTGAGCCCTGCTGTCTGCCAATGAAGATATATCCATGAAAGGTTGATCTCCTGCCAAGTCCTGGTGTGTCTTATCTCAGTGAGTGGCTGCCTGCACTGTCATTGTGCCGAAGGGCCTTTTTATTTCATAGGAAACTTGAGGGAGGAGCATTGTAGCCTGATAAAATGGCATGGAAGGATTGTTCTTTGCATGAGGAGTGTGAAATAAATTATTGAGAGAGGAGCTGGAAGAAAGGCCAGTGAGACATCAATGTTACTGTCTTACTCTAAGCCTGAGAGACAGGAAATGGTGAAACAAATCTGGAAAAAGGATAAAAATGTCTCTTTACAAAAAAAAAAACAAACAGGTTTGTTTCTTGTCAGATACTGTATTCTGGGAAAGGAGGTGTTTGGATCTCTTTAGAGGCTGGATACAGTCACTTTACTGAATCTGGTGGAAGAGCTCTGAAACTGATCTCACATCCAGCTCTGTGGTGGGATGGGGGAAGGAAAGGGAGACTCTGTGTCCTGTTTGAGCAGCATCAGTAGTTTCTCAGCTTTTTGAGATGCTGGTAGAGCCTTCTGGAGAATCAAAAAGTTCACAACACAGGAGTATTGAAGTGGTGAAGCAGCAGCTCTTCAGCCCCAGAGTATCAAGTTGCTGCTTTTATCTAGTCATTGTTCATTTATTTCATAGGCATTGGCGAAATCCAATTTATGATGACAAGTACTGAAAGGCAAGGAAATATGAGAGAAAGCTGATCTTGTTCCATCAGCAGGAGTCTCACACATAAAATGATGTCTCATGTACTAACAAGTAACATGAAAATGTGAGGGTGATTTTACAAAAGCTCCGTGCCAGTTACTTGATGTCAGGAATGTGAGGGGTCTTATTGTCACAGAAGAAATTATCATTAAGGCTAATCATAATTTGATTCTTTACCTTTAGATTGTATCAGATTCTCTTAAACCTGTCATTGCCTTTTTAAGGTTTTGCATGTCAAGGAGGCTTGTGCTGTGTGTCACAGCGTATGTCACAGTTTGTAGACCAATGTACTTTACAGAACATTTCAGGGCTGATTGTTTGTCTTGAATTCCAGTCACAATAACTTTGTGGCAATCCTGGACCTGCCAGAAGGAGAGCACCAGTACAAGTTCTTTGTGGATGGGCAGTGGACACACGATCCTGCAGAGGTAACATTTGCTTTGAATCACTGTTTGTTGATTGAGGCACCTGAGGTAAGAAACTGGCTGGTTTCTCACCCAGGAGCTCCAAATTCCTTTCAGAGGGAAGGCATCAGTTAACAGCAGGAACTGGCTGTTCAAGCTGCTCTGAGAGAGGTTTCTGATCCTGGCTGGACTGGGTGGTGGCATCAGACTGAGCCTCAGAGGGCAGGAGATGGAACAAATGTGGGACAGGATCTCTTGGCCATTGGTTTATAAGTGATGCCAAGCTTTTCTTGTCTATTGCCAAACTGCCTTTTAGAGGAGTGTAGCATTGCTGACAGCCCAGGTCTTGCTCTGCTGCACTGCTTCTCTGTGCCAGGATGTTGCTTTTCTACATCTTTTCCTAGTCCACTAATTGTGCCAAAATCTACCAGTCCTGTTCTTCCCTGTCTGCTATGAGTTTTAACCCCAGCTCACCCAGGAGTCCCCACCTGCTTCAGAACTCTGCATTCACACCTGCTGGTTCCTTCTTGCTGTCTTGGCAAACCTCACGGAATTTACCCTGCAGTACATTCAGCTCTTTGAACCCTCTGCCTTGCACCTCCAGCCTTAGCTTTGTAGTAAACCAGCAGTATCAGCCACACTGTGTCCTACATCAGGCCTTTCAGGTCTGAGCCTGGCTCTGTAAACCCTGTAGAGCTGGAAGTGAAGCTTTGCTCCTGGTCTCACTGGTAACTTCAGCCCAGACCTGACCCTCGCCTTGTCCGTAGCCCCAGAATTGACCAAATGCTAGGAGCCTGGCAGGTTCCAGTGGCATTTTTCCCTCCCAATCCTTAATCCTCTTAGCCTAAAACTACCTGTGGTCTTTTCATATCTGGTTCTATCATATTTTAAAAGCAATATATCTAATTCCTGAAGATACTGATTGTGTAGTCTTGAGAATGCAGTAGTCCCACAACCTTTTTTTATTCTGATTTTTGTGTCTTGTCTCTTCCCAGCCAGTAGTAACCAGCCAGCTGGGTACCATCAACAACATCATCCAGGTGAAGAAAACTGACTTTGAAGTATTCGATGCTTTGATGGTGGACTCCCAGAAATGCTCAGACATGTCTGGTATGAACTTACTGGTAATTTTATATCACGCTTTTTAAAGCTGTTAAAAATTTCATCTTCCTTTTTATCTGGAGTTAAAGCTCCAGTACAGATTAATCTCCACTTGTGTCAGGCCTTGTGTATGTGAGCAGGAATCACAAATGCACAGAGGAAGGATGTGGAATGCAGAGTGAGCCTCTGGCAGAGCAACACAGGTGGCTGTAGATCTGATGAGGAGGAAGTCTTGGGTGCTTGATAACTGTTTGCCCCTGCTATGTCAAATGGATGGTTTTTAGGGTACTCATTGGTGGATCAGTCTCTGCTTTACCACGTTAAATCAACACTGACAGCTTGCATTGCTCCTAATTCTGTCTTCCTCTGCTAAGGAAGTGGCTAAGGTGGTCAGAAGTTGCACATTAAGAGGGGAAAATTAGGTGCATCTCAGCAGTGCCAACACAGGCTCAGGAATAATCAGTGTAATAAAAATTTATCTGTATCTTGGAATAATACAAAAATTTTTTTGTCTTCAGTTTCGTATTGTAGTGTAACAGAAGAGAAGTAGGATTTAGTTTGAGCCATGTCTGAGCTCAGCCTTGCCACCTGTTTGTTACAGAGCTTTATAGGGATGGAGGCCATGACTGTTTGAACCTGAGGCAGAAGATGTATTTGGCTGGTTTTTGCTCTGTGCAGCTTTGCCCTGGACAAAGTCTTTTTGTGTCATTTGTGAATCAAGACCAGGAGGAGATTCTGTATCTTCACATGTGCTGTAACTGTTCCCTCAGACTGATGGGACTCTGAAGGGCTCTTTGTATGGCCCTCTCTCTGCACAGGAGTAGCAACTGCTTTTCACAGGTGCATCCCTTGTTTTTGTATTTCCCCTGGAGGTAAGGGAACACTTACCTCCAGGGTACAGTCTGTGCACTGTGGAGTGTTTGCTGGAGAAGTGCTGGGCACAGATGACAGAGAAGTTGTGGGGTACAGTCAGAATTCTGCTGCCCAAATCCTCACAGTTCATTTCAAGTCAGACTTTGGGCATCTCAGGTCCCCTCTTGGGCAGTGACTGATCCTCTGGCTCTGCACCAGCTGCTGCAGTTGTACTTTGGTGCTATTGATTTCTTTTTGCCTCATGTACCTATAAAGAGCAGATATTCTTACAGGCTACTTAAAATGAAATATTTTCCATCTCTCTGGCAGACTTGTCAAGCTCACCCCCAGGACCTTATCACCAGGAGCCCTATGTTTGTAAGGCAGAGGAGCGCTTTAAATCACCACCTATTCTCCCCCCACACCTGTTGCAGGTCATCCTGAACAAGGACACAGGCATTTCTGTGAGTACTTTAGTTTATTTTGCTGAATAATAAGGGTAGGAACAGATGGGGAAAAGACCTGGGTACAGACAGGGGACAGAGTAGCAAAAGCTGTTTGCCACGTTGGTAAGTTCCTTGTTATGTGTGTCCAGATGGATTAATCTGAAGTAAATTTATTTTCCTACTTGACTCTCTTGGCAATTGAAAAGTAGATTGCTGTTTTTCTCCCAGAACCTTAATCTTCTGAACTATTAAGATGCCAGAAGCACATAAGTGGTAGTTGCTGTCTGTTTCATGGTCACAGGGAGGATGCAGAGGGTTTCACCCAGAGGGGTCTTGGGCTGTTCTGGAACAGTGACTGTGTTGTGATGGACTCTGGGAAAGCTGCAGTGATGTACTGGGGATATGGCTGGTATCTGTCACCCATCAGCTGTGATGGATGAACCGTGAGTGCTGCTATTTTCAGTCTCACTTTCTCTCCTTCCCAGTGTGATCCCGCTCTGCTCCCTGAGCCCAACCATGTCATGTTGAACCACCTCTACGCACTTTCCATCAAGGTGAGAGGCCTGGGCATGTTCTGCACACAGGCAGCTTTTAGATACCCCTGTCACATGCTCACTTGTTTTCCATCTCCTGCAGGATGGAGTGATGGTGCTCAGTGCTACACATCGTTACAAGAAGAAATATGTGACTACTTTGCTGTACAAGCCAATATGAGCATCGTAGTTTGTGACCAACTGTTCTGGGCCAGTGCAGTCTCAGAAAAAAAAGCTTCACTTAACCAAACGTACTTCTGCTCTGTGCTGTAGCAAATGAACTCTCATTTCATTTTGTTTCTGAGACTTCCAGGTTCTCCTGTATTTGCCTTATTTTCCTAGTACCACCTTGGAAGTTCTTGGAAATGGCAGCTTCATGGCAACTAGACAGGTGGCAAAGGTGTCAGTGCCCTGTTGTCAGCTCAGTTAAAAACCCACCAATTTAATTAGGCTGAAAAATGTGAGGGCAGCAACAGATCCGAGAGCTTTAGCAGCAAGGCAGAGTATGTCAGCCCAAAGTCTAGGGAGTTCAGGATTCTTGTGGAATCTGATTTAAGCATAACACTTGGCAAAAGCAAGCTCATTACTGCTTTCATAACTCATCAAACACAATTATTTCAGGAGCAAGTTCCAAACTTGCATGGCTGAAGTAAGTGTGAATATTGATGACCTTTTTGTAGCAGCCTTTTCTGGGCAAAATCAGCAACATAATCACCTACAAGCTCATTATTATTTTACGGTAGACTGGGGTGCACTGTTTCTACTGTGAATAACTCTGTAGTTTTTCTCTTCATGAGAATTGAAATACAATGTTTCCCCTGTGGAATTTCTGGTAAAGACGATTGTTTTTAATGGCTGGATTTTTCTGTAGTCGTAAATGTGTCTTGCAGTAATCTGCTTTTTGAAACCGGTTTCTCCTGCTGTTGCTGATGAGGACTTCCTTAAGCTGGGATAGGTAGCTGTAAGGAAATGGCTGGATTCAGTTTAGGGATCAGTTCCTCAGTAACAGCCTGAAGGTGATTGTAATTCTGTGTGCCAGTGGCCAAATTTGCCCCTCAGTGTTGGCAGCTGCAGCAGCACCACAGCCCTCTGTGCCAGGGCTGGAGCTGGCAACTTTTTATTCTGTTTATTTTCTAAGTGATTATAGTAACACCAGGCTGCCAGTCTTGATACTCACAGCCTGTTTTATCCCAAACCAAATGCAGCGGTAATGCAAACCTGGTCCAGTGTGCCCTGGGCCCTGCTGTGCTGTTCCCTCTGTTTGTTGTGGTGCCTGGGGCACCGTGACTGTGCCAATGATACCCAGCCCCGTCCCACTGTAGGGGACAGCACCCTGCACAGATCTGTGAGGGCTCTGAGTGGGGCCAGAGCTGAGTGGAACCAGCCACAGTGGGAGGGTGGGTTGCCATCCTGAGGTCTGTTCACCAGCCTTGTTGCAATATCTTCAGTAGCTGAGTAGACCTGGGTCTAGTGCAATGGTTTTCTCTGAAAACTCTTTCTTCGTTCTGTGCTATGGATAGTATTTGGTATTCTGAACTACAGAATTGCTTTTGTTTTCAGTCTCTTTAGGAAGAAATAAACCATTTTCAAGAGAAATGGGTGACTTGCTTTGTTACTACCCTTCCTATCTTTAGTAACTTTGCCTTCCTTGAGTTATTTTTTTATAACCTGCAATTGCCTGGTTGCAGTTTTATGCCTTGGTGGGTTGTGCAAGGTTTTCATTCAGAGATGCAGCTTGAAACACTTTCTCCACTTGCAGAAGTCAGAAATGTTGGTGTTTATTTGAGATGTAGAGAAAGTAGATGTGAGAGTATATTGGCAGAGATTTCCTGCAGGGAGGCCTATTAAATGCTTTCAGTGCCTGCAGGGAAATGACAACACGAGTTTCTTATTTGGTAGACCCAGAATGAATGTTTTTGCTGGAAGAAAAGCTTAGCAGTAGCTCAGTAAGTTGGGTTTTTTTTTTCTTTTGCAACTAGGAAAAAAAAAAATTTTTATGTGTCAGAAACTAAAGAAACTGAAACCTTGAGACATGGAGAACAGAAAGGCAGGTGAAAGAATACTGAAGTGCTTAGGGATTCAGATTCATTAGTTATTGCTAAGCTTAGTGAGGTTTTTTCTAATTCTATATATGCATGACTCACTCCAGGCTCTTATTATCAGTGCTGGTGTGGTGGAACCACAGGATGGAACCAATTATTTTACAGAAAGCTTGCTTTAATCTTAATTTTTGCTTTGCACCTCCTGGCCCTGTCTCTGCTGGCAGAGCACTCAGTAGAGGGGCTGCAGCCCCCAACTGCACCTTCAGCTTTTGCAGCCCCCAAAAAGCTGGGTGGGCTCAGAGCCCAGGCTGTGTGACCAGCGGAGATGATCTCTCATCCCTTCCACCCTTCCCTGCCAGTGGAACGAGGGAGCACAGCTGTGCACAGGCCACAGGGGCAGCAGGTGATGGAGATGGTGTTCCCTGGCACTTATATAACCTCAACTGACATTCCCAGGAGCCACACCCTTCCTCAGGTAAGACACAGCCCCACCTCAGCCTGCCCCAAATCCCTTTCTCTCCAGCAGGAGCATTTGTAAGAGGGTGGATAAAGAAAGAGGTTATTTATTTTGTTTTTTCTGGGGAGGTGGGTTTTGGGGGGTCTGTTTATTTTTGGCTGGGTTGTTTTCTGCTTGAGAGGTGAATGAATTAATCACTCTATGTTCCCTTATTGCAGTGGGATGAATCAATTCCCTCCAAAGGCAAATGCTGGATTAAGAGTTGGATTTATTAGCTCACTTACATTCCCCACCCACAGCTCCCAGTCTGTGCTGTTATGTTTATTCTTGGCTGTTGCTAGGAGAGCACATTTTTTAAGGTAGATGCAGAGACTTTTGTTACAGTCATTTTTTGGGGACTCTCGAGTAAACCAGTACAGAAATGGCAAGAACCCCCTGCCCTCCCCGACCCCCTGAATTTCAGCACAGCCTGTGGGGATTAAGCTGACATGGATTTGTAAAGGGTTATTGGAAATCAAAAAGCTTTATAAATAATTTTTTTTTTTTACTCCACCAGTTTCTGGATTAGTTTAGTTTTGTTGCAATTCGAATCATGCATCATAGGACTGCAACAATGAGTATTCTTTGTGCACAGTAGAAGAAATAAAGGAACATTGAACAAGTCAGCATTTCATCATATACATCATAGTAGGCACAATAGATAAATCAAGCAGCTCAGGTTTTATGTAGAGCATTTTCATGGAGAATGTCATTAGACCAAAACGTAGAAGGAGCCATTAGTAACCCACCCCCACAGCCTCCAACAAGCCCTTTATCAGGGCTGAAGGGGTGGGTATATACGTGCACAGAACCAAAAACACTGAACAGTAGGAGGACAAATTAAGTTCCTGTAGGCAGCAGTGTGAATATTAAAAACCTCTTCCTGTGAAAGAATACTTCAGACCCTGTAAAAACTGGTTCAGTTAAAAATAGATGTATTTACATTTAAGTCTGATCTAGCAAGTTTTCCCAGCAGGTGTAAGTTGAGCTGTACAGTAACTCTGCAGGTTGTACTCAATCTGACTGGATTTGTGAATGGTCTTTTTTTAAAGTTGCAGCTTTAGGCCTTAAATGCATCAGCATGTTACAGCAGTGGGATGAGGAACTGTCTGCTTTGCTACCACTTCACTGCTGGGATAAATATCCCAAATCTGTCATTAGATCACACTATTGTTAATTATGATGGTTTTTTTCCAGCTCGAGGTGTGTGGGGTCATTTCCCAGGGCAAGACTGATTTCTCAGGTATTCACAGGTGTTTTACCTCTTACCCCTCTCCCTGGTGAAGCACATGAGGGCAGGATTAAGCTGTAGGTGTTTGCAGCTGACTGCTGCTCTAGTGAAGTACTTGGATAAATCCACCTGGTTTAGGTCATGTGAACATGCTTGGGGTTGGTGAAGCCACTGAGTATTAAATACTAAATATTGCCAGGGTTGCTCTTGGGTCAGCTGTGACACCTGTGGGGGCAGGATGGGCAGGGGGACTCCAGAGAGAAGGAAGCCATCATTTCACCATGCCAGTCCAGATAGGTATTTGTTTTATTTGGTTATTGTTCAACAACAAAGTTCAATACTTTCCAGGTGGAGCTTTGAACTGTCCCTCTGGTTCCCTCCCTTGTCAATAATAAAAAGGTAATGAAGAAAAATCCTGTACTTTTAGAGACCTAAAACTTCATTTTTGCTAATAAGCTTCAATTGCAATTTAATGTTACAATATTTCTTCATGGGAGCAAGGAGGACTGAGCTGAGGCCCCTCCAGTGTCTGAAGATGGCTGTCCACAACCACCAGTAAAACAAAAAGCTAGTGTTGAAAAACGCACAGTTTACAATAAAAAAGTAGAAACCAATTCAATTCCTTTTTGTTACGAATATAAAGATTCTTGTAAATATGTACAGTCCTTTGAGCTATTTCTATAGCAGGAAGCATTTCACAAACAAGACACAAGATATACACTTTCAGGACTCAACAGGCCCATTTCTGAGGTCTTGAAGATCTTCCATGAGATGCAAAGAGTTAAAGACTGATCTCTGTGACCTTTCAAAATATTCAGACCAGGAGACAGCAACTTTCAGCAAGTTTCCTGCCAAATCATCTGATTGAAAATAACCCAACAGACAAGAGAACGGAACACAATATTCATGAAACTCGCCAAGGGACACTGACAAGGCATTGGAATTTTGATGGGTTTCTAGAATAGGTTAGCACAGGCTTGCAAGGGACTAGCAGAAGTTTAAGTGTGGCGCCAAGGGAAGATTGGATGCAGTTTTGCTCTTTCCAGTTGTAAAGAACATGGTTGTTCACTTAGAACATTGCTATTGGAGAGTGAATGGTGAAAATCTGCTTTGAAAATCATTTGCTCTCTGCTTCATGTTCACAGCAAAAGAGAAGAGGAAGCAATAAAAGACTTGAGGTCAGACACGCAGAAACAAAGCTGTGTCAGCACCTGCCCAAGCTGCTCCCTGTGAAGGTCCTGTGCCACGACACCGGATCTTTTGTAGGACAAGCTACAGCTCACAGGAGGAGCCAGCCTGGGCTGCTCCCTCTGGGAGCTGAGGCTGGTGGGGCTCATTGCTGAAGGGCCCATGTCCAGTGCTGAGAGGGGAACACAAGTGTGACTGTAATTCTTGTCATAGAATCAGGCTCTTTAACTCTTCGTTGCCAAATTTCCAGAGTAAGTAACAGTTATTTTGCAGCGTAATCTAAAGGTTTCAGTTAATTTACAAGTGAGGTACAATACACTACTCAGCAAAGCAACCTAAAAGGAGAGAGCAGCCAGTGATGGTGCAGCAGCATGCAGTGAACTGTCATGCAGAAGACCTGGATAAAGTCTTACAACCCAGTAGCTTATAGGTAATGCACTTTGTCCCGGGGCCGGGCCGGGCAGGGGGATCAGTTAAAGCAGGGTTCTTCCCTCCCCATCAGAGCTGCTCTAGAGCAATTTCAGTGAAAACAAAGTAACTTTCAGAAGTGGCAGGTGAACAGACTAAGCAGAAGTAATTTTTCTTGTGTTCTGTGGAGAACATCCAACTACACCTCCTAGTGAAAGGCTCACTCACTTTGGCCCTTTTGTTTCCAGGCCATCAGGGGCTCCCAGCACATTTCAGAACTATGACCAACTCTCTGGTAAGGGGTGCTAACCACAGTAATGACCTGGGGCAGTACACTAGTCCCATTTCCTTGATGAACTACTAGGGACTAAAGTGGATACAAAAAGTTCATGAACTGCTTGAAAGAGTAACAGTAGTACAAAGTGCAAAAACAGAAGTGCAGGAAAGTGCAGAGAAATCAACTGAGCTGCGAACGATCTTCAGAAGCGCCATGGCTCCCGCTGTGGAGCGAGCTTTGGCCCAGGAATGCTGTTGGGAACTGGGCAGCAGACGGATGAAGTGCATATACTCAGTATATTTCCTATTTTTCCTGCAGGTCAAGATGAGTAACTTTGTCTAGCTGAGACTTATACTGAAGATTGGTCCCAGACCTGGCAGGGAAACAAAATCATGGTTAAGAAGTCACAGATATTTCTCTCCCAAGCATGAGGTGCCAGCAGCAGAACATCACTCACTGCTCCCATGGACCCAGGACACAGTCCTGCCTCCTGCCAGGTGGCATCACCTATAAACACTGACAGGCAGGCACTGTCAGCACCACTCTGAGCACAGAAGGCTCCCATATTCCTTGCTTCAGACATTATCATCCTCCAAATCCTCTATCACTTGTTGGCTGCTAGTAAATGCACCTTTGCTTTCAGCCTGTTCTAGAGTCCAGTAGCTTTGGCAGCCACTGAACTAACCCAGGGAAGGTGGTCACAGGGCCAGTGAGTGACAGCATGTGGGCTCTGTTCTATAGAATTTGAGGAGGAGAGGGGCAAGATTTGATTTTCTCTTGGACTTTACAGTTTCACCAACCCTTCTGCAGTACATATAGAACAGAGAAGTTCTTCATGCTCCTGACTTACCTTATTGACTTGAGCAAGAGGAGTTCTGGCACCACTCACAGGCATCCTGCCTCGGCTGCTGTCCTCGAACAGTCGGCCCGGGGACCGTTCCCTGCGGGTGCTCAGCAGCCGGCCCGGAGATTTCTCCCTCTCCAGCGGTCGCCCAGGGGACTTGTCCCGCCGCAGCTCCGTCCTTCCCTCGCGGTACCGGTGGGGTGTGCTTGGCTCCCGAGGGTGGCTGGGACCTTCAGGGGGGCCTGGGCTGGATGCCACGCGCTTGGTGATGTGCTCGTTGTATGTGGGGGGGCCCCTCTTGTTCGGGCTGCTGTCGTTCAAAAACGATGGATGGGAACAGCAGAGTGACAAAAACCTCTCGTTACATTTTCTTTTCGAAAAAATGTAACTTTTCCCACCACACACCCGGCAGCGTTCAGGTGAAATGCCTCAGCTCTCCCTGAGCCAACATGGGAAGTGCAGGAATACTTTGGTAGCTTAATATCCATCGCATGAGCCACACTGGTCAAGTGCCTTAGTGAATTGCTAAAGTAAGTCACTTGTGTGGGACTGGCCAGAAAACAACACTGTTTCATACACTCCACCCATACACTTTTCCATATTTCCATATAAAAGTCCACTAAAATTTGATATGTAGATTTTCACACACAGAATTTTCAGTAGCTCTGCAACCTTCAGGCCAGGTTGGGATGAGCTACAAGCCTCAATTTTTCTGTCTCCTGTGCACAGCGGGCACCACCAGCACCACTATTTATTCACCTGTATGAAGTACCACTGTTCTGCTCTCATCACATCACAACTTCCCAACAGTGTCTCCCTAAAGCACACTCATTATTTGACAGGGAGGGGCTCATGCTTTAGAGCTTGTTACAAGCCATGTTAGTGTCATATCAACAGCATCTGAGCTCACCAGGCTTCAAAGTCAGAGCTCGATCACAACATCAAAGTAAACCAGTGGAAGATCAGAAAGCCTTTGTGGAGGTTATCAACATCTTCCTGGAGAGAGAGATGAAGGTTCTTTCTTCCTGGGTTTTAAGCATCAGTGACTCCTTTTTCCCTTCCATCATTACAGTAATTGCCTATCACCAGCCTCCATCTCTAAGAATGGAACAAGGGGATCGCACTGGGGAAAAGGCATCAGGAGTAAGATTTGCTCCCGAGGGACTGTGACCCCTCAGTGTCACCATACCTGCGCGTGGCAGAGGAGCCTCTGTGGTGCTGCTGCTGCTGCTCGTTGTTGGTCTCCTTCACTAGATTGCCCTTACAGCAGATCACCCTTAACTTGTCTTGGTAGGAGGAGGCCAAGTAGATCGCTCCCGATGAGATCGCAGGCCCAAGGTACCGTGGGTTCGGTATCTCCAGGTGGGCTCGTGCTGGAGTTCTGTGTAAAATTGCAGGAAAAAAATCTTTACGATGGCAACACCTTACCTTTTCTTGGCAAGTCCCTTTATTCTGCAGCACAGGCTGCTCAAAGGAGTGAAAAGAGAACAACTTACCCTAGAGAAGCTCGTGCCTGAATCTCAATCACTTCAAGGGAATTGAAGTGGGTCACGAACAGATAGGGCTCTCTGTAGGCTGGAAGAGCAGCACAAAGCCAGGAAAAAATACAAAATAAATGATCTATTAAAAAACTTCTAAAACACATCAATGAGCACAAGAGAGCCTCATAGCCCCGTGGGAAAACTGACGAATGCATTTTCTGTAATAAGAAACAGACATTATCACTAAGGGGAGAGATGCAAAATTAAAGAATTGTTGCTTTGAACAGTGTCTCAAGGACTTAACTAACCAGAGTATCATGAAAAAGACATTAAAACCAGACTATTAACTGAACAAAATCCCATTAGGCAGCACAAAAGGCCTGAGGGAACCACACTGCCATCATGTATTCTTGACTATTTCAGAAACTTCCAAGCATTGCTTAAAATTCCCCTAGCCAGTTCAATCAGTGTCAGACTAGGAACATTAATGAAATGTAGCTTTGGTTTAGTTTTCCTTAAATTGTTTATGCTTCAGAAAGTTTGCCATCTGGATTTATAATGATCTTAAACCATGGGAAAATCTCCATAGTTTCTGGGAGAATTGGGAGAGAAGGAAACAAGTGCTGAGTGCAGAGTACCCATCCCACAAGGATATTTTCCAGTTTCAGTAATTTCCACAATCCAAGTGACTGCCCTCCAACACCTACCAAAAGCTAAGGGCAAGCGGTTCCACTTCAGGTCATCTGTCCTACTGCGTCTTCCATAGGAATCCACAAAGACACCAAACTCTGCCAAGAAAAGTCATGTCATGAGCATGTGCCTGAATTCTATTCCCTTATTTTTGAAGGGACAAAGGCAGTTTTCCCAGGCTTTTTATCAGGGCCAGAGTGCAGGGACTATCTTGTAAATCCAGGAGTGCTGTGAATTACTTCAATTGACACGGAATTGGCTGGATGGAAGAGTACTGTCAGGCCAAAAGATGCTGCAATTCTAGATCTCTCTGTACTCATTAAAGTAAGGCTACTATTTAATTTACAGACTCCTACCTTTACTCACCCAAAATTACTTCTAGTGGGCTTTTGAAGCTATCCTGTGCACTGCCAAGACACTGTACAAGAGGGCAACAAAAGCAGCTATACAAAAAAAAAAAACCACCCTCCCTTATTTCATCACAAAAAGGATAAAAAGTCTCATCTGTCTGCATGGCAACCAGACAAAGCCCAAGTCTCAGAACCCCTGAACATTTATCAGGATATTCAAACACTTCTTTGCACTCAACACCACTGACTGCAGGCACACAGGTCTCCTTGCAGCAACTGAGGCAAAGCTAGAAGCTGGCTTTGGCTGCCCAAAATTCAACAGTACTTGGGTACTTTCTGCAGCTTATGCCAGAGAACAGGTGTGGTGCAACACCTGCACAACCATCCACCACTTACCATGGAAACACAGCAGATACTCTTCCCTCTGCCCCGCTGGGTTCACTTGGATGATACTGACTGGAAAACTGTTAGTGGAAGCAGCAAACACAGCAGAGGCCAAAGTGTGGTCGTTTTTATCCAGAAACTCTGTAAAAAGAATGGAGAGAAACACCTTGACTGGCACAAACTTCTTTTTCCTAAACTGTTTTAGAACAGCCCCACCAAAAGAATCTGTGGAGCCACTTGGAGCACTCCTCAGGAATTATCTCCTACCCTCCAGTGTGTACTGCTTCATCTCAATTTCATAGAACTTGTTGGTTCCAATGATGATGCTGTAAGTGGTCAAATGGATGCAGCTGCAAGGCTCAGAGGTTTCAATCTCCTGGCAAAGAGAACAGTATGGACAGATATTAGTTCTCTGTACCTGTTTACAGATAATGCTTATTCTGGAAGATTGTATATGGCCACATTTATCTTTATAAAAGGGAGAGATTACAATCTCAAAGTCCCCAACAGTCTCTCAAAAGCATATGGAAAAAAAACCCTCTTGCTAGAAGAAAGTTTTGTTTTGTTGGAAGTGATGCTTGAATATAGCTGAGCTGATATGCAAGTCTATAGGAGCTAATCCTAAAATCCTCTTGCTTCTGGAAGAATATGCTGTTTTGGAAGACATTTGTCCGCTCTGCAGCTCAGTTTTCTGTAGCAAGAGGGAGCAGCTCCCTGCTTACAGTAGGTCAAAGCTATGCAAAGGACTGCATGTCTGGACAGTGTCCAGATGACAAAACTAGGACTGGGCAGTCAGGGTTGAAGGACAGACTTGTCACTAAGAAGTTTTATCAATCAGAACTGTCCCAGCTGCAGTGTAGGTATACTAGAACAATCAATTCCTAGTCTGGAAGTCACCAGGAATCAGGGCAGCTGCTGGAAAGTCAAACAGAAAATGCAAAGACAACTGCAGCAGGTTTGACTCCAGTCAAGTCCCAAACTCCTTATAACCTATGGAGCAGAACCCTTGTCAGTATGTGTGTCCAAACTGTGATCCTCCCAAGAGCAAGATCCAGCTCCCTAAAGCATCCCTGCTGTTAACACTTCAGAGATCAGCTTGATGGCTCCTTAAGGAAAAAAACATACTCAATCTTCCTTCTATCTTTGTACAATTACGCAGACATGTCATCCACCAAGACCTGCCTTGTGACTGAACAGCTAGGAGAGCTCTGCAGGTTAGCTTGGCACAAGACACAGATCCCCAGATCTTCTGAGGACAAAGATTCCTTGCATAAATCCTAGTTTATCTGGAAATTTAGTTGGCAGATAAGAAGAGCATATTCTGGGCTTGCTGCCATCTTGTTAGGATCTAAATTCAGTTGTCTGGATTAGTGGAGATAAGGAAAACCTGGCTTCTAAAACACGCCTTTGCATGTTCCCTTGTCAGAAGACAGGGCTGTACACCCTCAGTGTTTCCTGCTGGCTGCTGCTCCACTGTGAGCTGGAGTTGGTATCAGCTACAATGCTCATAGATGTTCCAGTTTGCACTGTTTGTGCAAAGATCTCCATCAAATACTTCTTTCCTCTTGAGGAGGCCAGATCTGCCTGGTTGTGTCCACTGCTTCCCTCCAGCAGTGCCAGTGTAGCACTCTCTGGGGATAACAGCCTCAGTCAGACTGCAAATTGAACCAGGGTTATGGACAGAGGAGAGGAACACACACAGCCATGAGAGATTCACACTTACTGCCTTGCTTGCTGCCAGGAGAAAGCACACATGGATCAGGGTAACTATGGGAAAGAGCTGCCTATCCTGTGATGGAAGAATAGCAAATACCCTTCGATTTTCAGATACCAATTGCTTCTGTAGTTGCAAAGAGTAGTGAAATAATTTGTTATGGATTTGTCCAAAGACAAATGAAGCGAGGATAATTAAGACAGCTGGATAATTAAGGAAGCCTTTTTTGGGGGTAAATAACTGAGGGTGCAATTACAGCTGAATCCAATATCTAAAAAAAAAAATCACAGTTCTGTTCTGCATCTCTCCAAATATGCCAACTCTTATTAAAGGAAATTGCTGCCTACTCCACTTTGAGTCAGCACGGTGCAATTTGTTATCATTTTAGCTGGAAAACAAATGTTCTCATGCATGCAAAAAGGTTTTAGATGTTTGCTCCAAAGCCAAGGCTCAGTGCACTACGTGCATTCCGTCAGCTCCTGCAGGGAGTTACTGAGCTCACCTTTCTGATACAGAACTTGCTCAAGCTTTCGTTGTATCTCAGAACCACCACTTTACTGGGCATGGCTGCACAGATACAAAGAGTGTTCTCAACCTGTAAGGAAGATAATAAGAATAGTTCAGGATGGTAATACAGAGTAAATTCTATTGCTGAGCAAGTGAAATGGATCTGAGTTGCCTCTTGCCACAAAAAGAACTTCGCAGAGATAAGCAAGTGCATTTTTAATAGGGTAATTATTGTGAATTTATGAAATAAAGAAAAGCCTCTTCACATTCTCAAAAAGAACGTGAATTTGAATAGCTTCTATTGCTCCTTTTATACTTGAAAGAAGTTAATAAAAAATTAGAAGGTTTTTCCACAGAGAAGGGATTAACAAATTCAAACAGGTCAAGTCTACATTTTAATCCCTGAAACTGTTATCTTAAACATCCCTTGGAAATGAATGATGTTCAGCTTGTTACCAAAGTAGTCCATAGAAGCAACTGTTACTGAAAATTTTTGGTGGTTAAATGTTCCGTTACGAAACCAAATAATTTACGCAAATGTCAAGAATTAAAGTGATGCAAACACCTAAAGAAACTTGCTAGGCCTGGAAACATGACATTCAAGAGCAAACAGTGGACAGAATTCCCTAATTATACATCTCAAAAACTACAGTCAGTGGTGAGGAGACAGTTGTACTGTGCTGTGTTGGACTTCTTATTACCTAGCAGTTTAGGCTATACCATGCTGGCTAAGTCTATCCATATTAGTAGCAGATCCTTCATACTATCTCCAGTTCAGCCTCTCTTCAGCCTGTGCACTCTTCCCATATGAAGAAAAATATTTAAAATAAGAATATAGATCTTGGATGTGTTGCCAGTGGAATAAAGATGCTGATTTGATTATTAAACTCACAGCAGTCTAAGGGGAGGACTAGGGGAACAAGGGAGCTGTTTCCTACCTTGCCAGCAGCAAAGAGGTGACATCCTTTGACAGCCTCAAAGACATTTGGTGAGACATCGGGCTGAGCTGGGAGGTGAGACTGGGCTAGAGATTGCTTCACTTTCTTTACATCAACAAGACACAGAGCCCTTTCTTCTCCTGGAAACAAAAATGGTTCAATTTCATCAAGGGAGAGCTCCCTATTCTCTACAAAAGTCTGTCCTGTTACCTAAGCAGCAGCTCATCATTACAGGCTGTTACTGTGGAAACAGTCATAAGGTACCATGTAGAATTCATCCTATATTATACCTATTCAAACAGAAAATTTACAAACACCCAACCCCACAAGGGGCAGCAAATCCACTGGGAGAACAACCATTCCCTCTATGAATTTTTAGTGTTGCTAAGGTCTAGCACTTCACAGTAACTGTAGCCTCATTAGGACACTATTCAAAATTAGCCAAGAAGTCTTATTTTACCCTTCAGAACTTTTAAGCTTAAAGTACAAGATGTATTAAGTAGAAGTTGTTTTAACCTCTCTATGCCAACAGAACTGGCAAGGGATTTCCAAGAAGTGCCCTTATAAACTGCATTATACTCTAGGCACAATTCTTCTCAGAAGTTCAGGAACAGACTAAAACAGCCCTCTCCTCATTATATGCGTGAGGTTTGCTTTGTTCTGCACCCCCTGATACAAAAAGTATGGGCAGTTTAAATCCTTACAGGGGAAAAATACAGAACAAACAGAACTGAAGAGAAAATTTGTTTTCCATTCCCTACAAAATGTCATATAGGCACTTGATAATTTGGGCTTTCAGCTGAAGATACACCCTAATGTTCAGCATGCCTACATCAGTGTGGGAAGGATTATCTCTGGAAAACCACAGATGGAGACATTAAAGCTGGTTTTCCTTTCTTAAGGGAATCTTAAATCCTGACAGGAGTCCCAGCTTTGTTACATGGATTAGTACTTAGGGCAAGAGGTCCTCAAATGGTTAATTACATTAAAAGGTTATGCAGTGATTAGGAAGAGAGATGCTCACTGATCAGATCAGCACTTTTCAAATTGAACTGAAAATGACAACTGATCTCTAATCTGGAAATGTTTTTTCTCTGGTTCTTCCCTCTCTCAGCTTTGGAAACCAAGAAATCACTTTCTCAGGGAGGTATAACAGCCTTCACTCACATAGTCGTTTACCAGCAAGCCTCAGACAAGACTGTGTTAACCACAGTAAGTGATTCCTGACAAATACTGACAAAGACCCAGACCAAAGCCTGTAACGGATCCAAAGGTAAGCAGGGCCCTTTGGCACTGCTGTGCTCCAGCAGCACAAAGCCATTCCCAGCCATTCACTGCAGGCCAGTGGTAACACACACAGCTCAGTACCTGCTATCATGAGTAGCTTCTCCAGATCCTTGATGAGGTGAATTTGGAAGACAGCACCCATTCCTGGGATGTGGGTTAAGGAATTCTTCAGTACATTCAAGGCATAGAGACCTTCTTCTGCACCCACCAGTACTACCTGCAACAGGGGAAAAAATAGCACTGAATGAGGAGAACAAGGAGTGTTCCAAGAGTAAACTCAGATAATCCTCTTTAGCAGTGAAAAAACAAACCCAGAAACAAGTGTATAATTACACCTACTGCCATGAAGATACTGTTTCCATGAGTGAACTTTCCACTACCCAGGAAGACACAAGTGAACATCACCATTACCTGGTCACTGAAGGGCATTGTGCAATTTATATCCAAACGGTCTTCACCCTCCAACTTCAGCAGGGAGTTTCCAAGCAATTTCTGCAAGTGACAGAAAGATTTTATTTCTTGTTCAGTTAATCTTCATCTCTTTATCTGTGAGTATTTTAACAAAGTAAGGTCATCATTTTAGGCAAGCAAAAAGCTTGGCTAGAAGTTGCAGGGACGCCTCCTATTAAAGGATTAGTAAACTTGTATCTACCTTAAAACATAGTAAACTAACTCAAATTATCCTAAACTGATACAGAACCCATCGTTGTCCCTATCATTTCAATTTCCCCCAATCTCCTACAACAGAGCGGGGGAATTTTCCAAGGGCAAGGATTTAAGAAAAGTACAAATCTTGGTGGGACCATGTATTTTTCTCAGAGACAAAAGGAATGTGAGCATAAGAAAAAGAATATTTCCTACTAGTCAGATACTCCCTGCTTCCAGAGCTAACATTCCCTTATGCAATGCCATAGAATCCAATTTCCCTTTATCAGAAAATAGAGAGTTATCAGAGCAACGATGTGAAAAAGGCTGTCCAAACCATAAAGAAATCTATTTAACCTCATATTCTTATTAGGAATAAAACTTAAGAATACACTCACATCTTCCCCTNAAGTTTTTGCTTCTTTCTTTCTTCCAAGGTTTGCTTATTCCATGTGGTATCTTATGAGTCTGAATTTAAACCATGTCCTAACCCCTCATTCTTTCTCTGCTGGAACTACTGAGATATTTTTGGAACTTTTACTACACTCTCCATGTGTAAAGAAGGATATTGTAACACAAAGCATCAGCCTCACAATGAACTAGTTCCTGGTGCTCATGTTGTGCGTCATAAGGCAGAAGCAACAACTTACCTTCAATTAAACCTCAGTATGTCAAATATCGAAAAAATATTTTTCAAAACTCTGCTCCCTCCCAGAATATTTTATTATTAAATGAAACTTTTATACTCACAGCATCAGCCTCAGCTTTTTCTCTGGAAACTCTCCCACCTGCCACTATTGATTCCAGTGCTGTGACCCAGCGCTGTTTGTCAGGGAAGCTGGGTGCTAACAGGTAGAGTGTTCTACCAGGCCAGCAAGTGGTGTGTGGATGAGACTCCAATTTTAGGATATATGGCACATCTGAGATGTTATATAGATAGAATAAGACTTAGATTAGTTTTTGGAATATTGTCAGTGGACTTAAAATCAACACCTTTCAGCCTCATTGGAGAGAAGCTGTATTTATCATGATGTGTTACCATGGCAATTTATACATTGGTTTCTCCTTTACAGGTCCTGCACAGACTAGCGACTTACAGCTAAATGTTAGCTGGATGTATGCAATCCATCCATACAATGCTTTACTAAATAAAAATTATTTCTTGCCTTTTGTTGAAAAGAGAAAGAAATTCCATCGTGGAAAAAAAAAAAAAAAAAGATACCAAACCAGCCACTTGACTAAAGTTTTCCCTGTACTGATTAAGAAAAATCTGTAAAAATTGGTTATGGAAACCTTTGTTTTTAACAATCTGTATCCTTTAATGTTAAAGTCAAGACATACAGAATCTTATAATCAGTTCTGTTCAATACATACAAACCAAAACATCAACATTTTTTCATAATAAGAGACTGTACAACCCACAGTATTTCTAAGTTAATGGCTTTCTGGTCAGAGCACAATGGTGGCATGAGGTATGACACGTCACATTTGATAGAGAAGAAATTTAAATAAACCGAGTGTTTATGTTACAAATCTCTTAAAATTGACTTCCATTTGGGTTGATGATTATATTAACCACAGTTCAACTACCATAACAGAAGCAACAGCCTGTGTATAACTAGATCTAGAGCTGAGCTATTCCCCTAATTCAGATAGAGGTAACCTCAAAATTACAGAGTTACAGGATGGAAGCTAAAAGGGAGAATATGCTGTTCAGCCAAACAGAAGGCTGACCGATGGCAAGCCAGAAGAAATCCCTGTGACCTCATCTACATAAGATTCTCACCTGTCTTTGCTGTATTGGTAAGCTCAGTAGCTCCTACAGCTCCATGAACAGTTACATCACCATCAGGAAGGCAGAGCTCAAATTCCTCCAGAGGCCTCTGTCCAGCTGCAGGAGAATGGGGAGACAGGTAAAGAATAAACAAACAGGTAGCAAGAAGATAACTGTGACAGCAAAATGAAGTGGATGGAGAATGGATGTTTCACAGTTGGATTATTAATGACATGCCAGCTGATAAAATGGTTAAGGATCTAGAAAAACAATGTTGCCTTATTGCTAAAGATTTAGCTAAATTAGGTATGGCCATGGCAAAGAGTAACAGTCTTTAAGCCTCTCAATTCACCAAACAATATCTGAAGATTAAAAAATATGTTCTTCCCAGAAGTGCTAAATTACCTTCTCTTGCTTCTGCATCATAAATGAGCACTTTGGTTCCTTCCAGGACAATATACTTCCTGTCCCAGCCCTGTTGCCCACGTTTATTATTCCTGAAGAAAATAAGCACAAAGCCATGTTGGACTTTCTGCTTGGATTCTACATAAAGCAAGCACGCAAATCCTAGAAAGACAAATTTCAGTGGCAGCAATGTAACCATAACGGTAATAGTTGTAATGCCCATGCAGTGGGCACGTACAAATTATATTGTAAGGAACTGTTCCAAGTATTTCAGCACCTGATATTGCACCAAGATTCCTGTTTGTACCTTGGCACTTTCATCCACCCTTCAAGACGCAGACTGCTGGTTGGCTCCTTCAGCTGCAGACCAGGAGAATTCATTTTATCCCGGCAGAACGCTTCGGAGAAGTGTGTGGCATATTCTGCTGGCAGCCCACAGGTAGCTGGCAAGCAAGTTGAGCATTTTGGGTGACACATCACTTGGCATTCTGACAAAAGGACAGAGAAAAACTTATGTTAAGTGACACAAAAATCATGACACAGCTGCCTCAACTTCCACTGCGCAAATCCCAGCTTCTCCGAGAACCTCCCTCCATTCTAAACCATCCGATGTTTTGCAAAGCAGGATGTTTGCACCAACTACTTTCAGAGTCTTCATACTTAGTCCTTTCTTCAGCTGGCATTGAAAAATCTGTTGTAGATGGCTGTGGATTTCCCTCCCCCCCCCCCCCGGGGGTTTTTTCCCCCCCCCCCCCCCCGCGGTGTTTTGCACACCCTCTCCCCTCACCCAGACACTTGGACGCCTGCCGGCCGAAGTGCACCGTGTCCAGGCACACAGCACATTTGGTTGCCCTCATGTTCAGCCCCACGTTGAAGCGATGGGGGATGTTGTGGTGCATTCGCTCCTTCAGGCGGCGGCTGTACTCTGCAAGGGACAACACTGACCATCAGCAGGGTGAAAGCTGGGAGAGGGAAGTTACAGTAGGTTTTGGCATTTTAAGGGGTTAAAAAGTGACTCCGTGTCTCTATGAAAGGCCTGGTGAGCACAGACACTGTTTTACTTTGCAATCTGCACATGTTAAGCTGAACAACTTCAGGAATTACCTTATTCATGTGCACCAGGCCACGTAAAGAACAGACTGCAGAACTGTAACAGTTAATGTTTGGTGTAGAAAGATTATGTCAATCAAACCACTAAAATTTCAAGTCTGCCCTTTGATGCACTAATCTATTTTACTTACAGATAACAAACCCCTCCACATCTATCCTGAGCAATCAATACATTCTTCCTACAGCCTACATGCCAACAACCAGTCCCTGTATTCACAAAGCACCTTAAATCCCTGTTCTATTCCTCAAGGCCTTGTCTTTTGCTGATGAACATGATTTTCTTCCCTGCCCATGATCTGTTTCTGAGGACGTTTCCCCATGGCAATACCACCCACCCTCACAGCACCCTGGGCCTCCCCCAGCTCTGTAAGGGCCCATCAGTTTGTGGCTTCTGACTTTTTCCAGCTAAAGGCTGGAGGGTTTAGATCAGAATAAATGAGCAGAGCCCTAAATCCCTTATTTTTTTCTGATGATCTCTCCCCTCCATACTCAAGGATATGGAAGGGTTTTTCTAGTTAGAATTGTAATGTTATCTTTAACATAGATACCTTTAACCTTGGTATGCCTAACACAAGTCTTTTCCCTTTACCAAAACTCTTGATAAAAACTTTCTGCTCAGCAGAACAAATCTGAAGTTTAGACAACTAAAAATGTTAACTGTTAAGGAAACAGCCACAATTCTTTTTGATCAATGCAGATTGTAGAACAGAAAACATACTCCTTTGAAAAGAACCCATGCTCTTTAAACAATTCATGCTAATAATTACTTTCTTACTGAAGCTTTCAGAAACACATTATCCAAACAGAGAATTTTAAACCAAAAATGCAAGTAAAACTCACCATCTCATAATCCTATGACGAAAAAAAATATATTTTTAATTTCAAAACTAGAGACAGCATTGACATAGTAGAGAGAAGCAGCTGAGCAGGAGCCTACCCTCTGGTGTGGAGGATTCCTTCCTGCGGCTGGAGGGAGGAGCCAGCAGACTGATGGGAGTGGGCTGGTGCTCAGGGGAGCGGACTATGGCAGACATGATGATCTGCTGCCTGGCTGTGGCTGGAGTGGATGGATGAGGGTGGTCGGATATTTTCCGATGAGCAGCTACAGACAAGATAAATGCCACTTGTTAACATAACCAACATGACACACTAGTTCAGAGCAGTGGTTCTGTGTGACCATTCAGCAGTTACAACCCGCAGAATAAAGCGGAGCCTTACTGCATCTTCGCAGCAGGAGGTAATCATTAACTACATATGTTACTGTGATAGTGGCACACAATTAAAGGCATGTTTTCAGACCAAAAACGTGTGTCTCCTTCCAGATTCACCTTTTCTGTTAACCCCCTACCTTCTTCACGAGCAGATCTGAGTTCAATGCGTGTTTTCTGTAGAGCCTCCTCCAGCTCAGCAGAACGAGCCTTCTCCTTCTCCAGTGCCACTTTCAGCTCATTGTATTGCAGGGGAACCTGTGTGGGTAAAGAAGGGTCCTCTTTCCGCCGACTAAACAGGCCCTAGCAACAGAAACACACAGACAACTCCTAACTCCTAGCAAGAGATGGCTCAAACTAGGCAAAGTGACACTCACTAGTGGCAGTCCGGCCAGAGGGCCTAATGGCAACTCTGTTATGCTTAAGGATGGATTTTTAGTTCATATTGGCACTGGAGAGAAAATGCTGAAATATGGATTAATTTAAAGAGGGACGTACATTACCTGTCAGTACCCACACCTGGAGTTTCCGAAAGCATCTAAACAGAGGATCTCAAAATAGGTGGTTAAAATTAAATTACTTAATTCAACATGACAGAACAGCTTATGACAAAGATGTGACACAAGTCACATCACCTGACTAATCAGTCCTATGCTGTGACTACAAGACAACCACTCTAGATACACAATAACTTCATACATGTGTACATACTCACCATTTTAAAAAAAACATGCTTAAAATTCTGTATTCCTACAGCCTCACTGAGGTGTAACCTAAGTGTTGTAGGAATAACAAAATACTGGAAAAGCCACAAATAACACATTTTGCCTAGTGAAGTTTGCATTCAGCAACTGAAAGTGGTCTTCAATTAGGACACTTTTTGTTACACAAAAGAAGAAAAAACAGAATATTAAGAATACACAGCACATAACTAACCACAAAACCATTTAATTCCATGCCTCTCAAACCTTCTTCACCCACCTTTTTCTTTTTTGCTGGTTGATCCATCTTTGCCTGCAAGAAATCGATGAGTTTAGTTTGCTGAGAAATAGTGCCCTCCATTTTCACTTTTTCATGGGAATAGAGAACCTGTGAACCACACAATCATGTCAGAAATTTCATCTTAACAGAAGAAACAAACAGATAACTCAATAGCAAAACAGAGTTACAAAATAATGTAAGCAAAGTGCCACACACAAATCGTAGATCACATCCTAAAGCCTCACAGGGAATGAGGCAGAGCCCTGCCCTGCTTCCTCACTCTCACCTGAATGTTTTCCAGCTGATATTCCAGGTCACTTCTTTCAGTCTTCAGGAGATCTGCTCGGTCCAGAGCCTCTTGCAGACCTTGAGTCAGGCGGAAGATGTGATTCTTTTGCAGATCCATTTGCTGCTGCAGCTTTGCTTGCTGTTAACAGGGAAACAGAGGCCAGTGTTTTGGGGCTGCTGTTTGCTTGTTTGTAAATACAGGCTATTAAATATTATCACTCCTTGTAAAATAAGCAACACTGTAAAACTTAAAAGTAAACACACAATTCTTAAAGCTAGAAAATTACAACATTCTAGATGATTCTCTTACTTTCAGAGCACATTATGATTATATAAGCATTTCTATGTAGATTATTTATATGAATCTGTAGCAAGGTCATTTCTTCCAACTGCATGGTCAAGTTATTTGATTTTTTAAGCATATAAAGTCTTGTCATTGTTAATTTAGACTGCACATACGTGAAGATTTTCTCAATACCATTTTCTCAAGCTTTCCATACAACCACTAGGAACCATTTCAGTATTTAGTAATACTAAATTAAAAAAATAATGTTTACTAAAAACCAGGATAGTCATACTCACATGAGATAAGGAAAATTATGTCCAACTGTTTACATCTTTGTCTCCAACTAATATCAGAAAAGGGCACGTGAAAATACTCCAATTCTTTCAGGATTTACATTCTCTTGATGAGAAAGTTCCTGAGTAGGAAAACCATGAACGCTCCTACATAATAAAGCAAGAGCCAGAAATCCTTCCTTATGCTGCATAATGGAGCTCTCACCTCTGGGATAACTTGTCAGTACCCCAAGAGCATCAGAAGGCCCTAATTGCCCATAACAACCCTTTTCCCAAAATCCTTCTCAGCACTATTCCCCTACCTCCCAGAACTGGTTGTCTGCATTTAATTACTCCCTGATATGGTGCAGGTGTGTGACCTTGGATCCATCTCCTGTGACCCAAAGGAATGATGAAAATAGAGCTGTAAAAAGCCTCACCTGTGGCTTCCAGGTGTGCACCCTCAGCAAATTGGCTCCAGAGCTGTTTTTAAGGTGTGGTCCTTGTATCTGGCCTGGTCAGAGCTGTGCCCGGGCACAGACCTGGCCTAAGACATGCCTCATGGCTACAGGCTTCTCTAATGATCATTGTGTAATGGCCATTGGATGAACCTGGTTACCTTCCCCAAACTTGCTTTGCTCTCCTTGTTCTGGTGTCTGTGCCTCACAGGCTACAAGGTCCCTTGCCTGACGTGCTGTCACCCTTGGCTCTCAACTTACCTTCCCCCAAGGACAAGTTCACTTTTACTGCTCCCCAACATGATCACACATTCTGCAAAGTTCTAAGTAAAAACAACTCCCCCAACTTTATTAATCTCCCCACTTATAAAGAAGAAAGATGGATGTGTAACACTTATCAACACAACCTCCTCCCTTCAAGATGTGGAACCTTCTGAAGTTCTAACACAAGTCTCCAAGGTTACCTCCTCCAGAAGTCTTTGCTTGAGCTCCCTTTCTGTCTCAAGCTTCTGTTGTAAACTGCGAGCGTTCATCTCCAACATGGCATGCTTCTTCTCCAGGTCATTGAGCTAGACAGGTGGGATAAGAGGGTCAGAATAACACTGAACACTAATTTATAGAGCCTTCCACAATCTTAAAATCCAACTTCACCAAGCACATGTTAAATAATGATACAGTTATCCTTTCCTTACTTGTGAAAAACCAACCAAATAATGTTTTGGTATATTCAAGTGCAGATAGCAAATTATTGAAAGACTTCATTCCAGGCATCATAGGCTGCTTTTGCTTTAGTCTTCTTCAAAGAAAATCTGAGGTCTTTGGCTTGAAGGTAGAATTCTATTCTATGACCTCCAGTCTTTTTAATTTGCTTGAAAAACCTGCTCGAGGCCACATTTCCACAAGTAATATCACCAGAAAAGTATTTAATCTAATTATAAAAGTCTAGGGTTGAAAGTTACTTACCTTATCAGAAAGGCTCTCTGCTTTGAGTTTTTGTTCCTTGAGTGCTTGCTGGAGGGCCAGAATCTCTGCCTTGTGTTCCTTGACAGCCAGTTCTACCACCTGGCGAGATTCAGTAATACGCTGATCTGCTCTCACTCTGCATTAAAATGGAGAATAATGTTACCTAACTCCCTTCAGGTTTGACCTCCCCCTAGCATGCAGTGGCATCAATACCTCTTTCAGTGGTTGCCTCAAATTCAAGATGTTACTTCATGAAGCCAGACTGTTTGCTGCAACACTTGTATATTATATAACCCTGTTCCTGTCCCTGCTAGAACTACAGCTTTATAATTTCAAGACCCCAAAGGAACAGTTAGGAACAAAGACTATTTTTCCATATAATAAAGTAAAAGATAAAGACATTTTATAGATTACAATGATAAATACCCCTCCCCATGAATTGCTCACTTGCAAAGAAACAAAAGGAACAGTTTCACTGGTGAATGACTATTAACTAATAAACCATTTTTAGAACTACTTCACAAGATTTTATATTTAGTTCCAACTCCCATATCCTATGCTAAATATAATTTTTGTACTCACTTCTATAGAGCATTTTCATAAAAGTTAATAAAAGGGGGAGGAGGGAAGAGAGACCTGCTCTGTTTCTCTGTATCGAGCATCCTCTGCAACTCTCTAACTCGACATTCAAACTGGGACTTCTCATCCCCTAGAACATTTCTCCATGCTTCCCACTGACGTTCTTTCTCCAGGAGTTCATCATTCAGGGCCTCCAAGTCCATTACTTGCTCTTCCAGCATCGTACATGTCGTCTTCAAGGCCTCCATAGTCTAAAAATAAATCCTCCTATCAATTCTCACATCCCACTTCAAGTGTGCACTTGAAGCTTCAGCTTTACCATTTAAATTACAGTACATGCAAATTGGCAGCAAACATAAGCTGGTAAATCACAACCCATTTATTTCAAGGATCACGTACAGTCACTTGTGATTGTCGATAATGTCAGTTCACTCTCATTACGAACATTTTGAGATTTCCAGGGTCACAAAATTAAAAGGAATAACTCCAAGTACCTTGAGATATTTAATTATTCTCTAAATATCTTCAGAGTGCAAAATTTCTAAATAAAATTGCATAAAACCACAAATAAATACTACAAATTTCCATTCTCTCAACTGCTCTGGGAAGGAAGGCTTAAAGGCCATTGTTCCTGGAAGAATATTCATTCCTTACAGGTTTCCAGATTTAAAAGAATCTTTTGCCTTTCAGAGAGCCTTACTTGTTTCTGACTGGTCAGCTGCATCTCTCTCTCAGTGATCTCTCGGCGGAGATGGTCGACTTCACTTCGCAATTGCACAACCTCATCGCTGGCCCCTGAGGCCTCATCCAGTTGTTTGGACAGGAAGAAGTTCTGGTTGTTCAGTTCTGCGTTGTCTTCAGTGAGCTGGTTCAGCTGTTCTTCCAAATCTGAAATCACCTAGAAGGAAAAATAAATTAAATTATCTGTCAGTATGTGAGTATGTGTTTTTGAAAAAGTGTTCTCGCACAGAAACATTTAGCACCAAACCTTTTATATTTTTTTCAAATTTAAACAAAAACAATACTGTAATGCTAGATTTTTATGCACAGGAATGTACTTGGGTTGGGAATAGGGTTCTGCTTCTTACAGAAAATAGCTTGGAGTTTTTTTGTCTGGTCCAGAGTATAAATATGCTGCAATGCAATTTATTATTTGAGAGGACTGTCATAGCTGAAGCACTGGGTTGAGAGTCAGGAATTCTAGTTGTATTCTCAGCTCTCTGGGTGACTTACAGTGCCTTTGTCAAGGCACCTTTTTCTGCCTCAATTTCCCCTAAAAGCAACAAGGCCAATACCTCTCAGAGAGGCTTTCAAAGAATGGCATTGAAGAAAACTGACAGAGGGGTGCAGTGGAGGCAGTACAACATGATGGATATCCCTGGGAACTGCTTGTATTATTACAACAACACTATGCAACACTGTGTGTAATCAGGAAAGCCAGAGAAATTTTAAGAAATATATTCTATCAAAGTAACAGCATCATGGATGGCGACAAGGGACCATGAGGAAAGAAAATAGTGTGGTAACACAACAGATTAACAGAAAACCAGTGGAAAGCAAAACTCAACAAGGCCAATAGCTTTGCCTTTGGTGAAGTGGACATGTCCATTTGTTTAATCAGAAGAGCATTACACTAAACACTTCAAACCACTTTACCCTTCAATTTGAAGAAAAATATAAACAACAGTGGGCCATTTTCACAGCTCCATTTGATTTTTATGAATGAAAGGCCTGAACACTGGGTAGATGAATAATGTACCTCCTCCTAATTCAAAAGCAGTGTCACCACAACAGAAGAGAAAGAAACCTCAGTATGATCTTGAAATCAGCTTAATAAAAAAGAATTTCAGAAATTGGTAAACTCTATACAATTCATATTCAAGTCTTAAAAATATGCTCTAGAGGTTTGTTGCTTGGATGTCAAAGAAAAGGGAATAAGATCATTAAATGGGGAAAAACAAAATCCCAGAGCACAGTTGGCCACACATCCAAATTCAAATGTTCCAATTTCTTACACAAGCCAAGGACTTAAAAATCTAAAGCAGTAGAGGATAAAGCATACAGCTCTTCTCAGCTTTCTGGAAAGATGACAACCATTTCTTTTTGAAGACTCTGTAATGCATATTTTGGCAGCCTTTTACCATGATCTAAATTTTACCTTGATCTAAATTAACAGTATTTGGTTTTTAAACTGTAAGCAGAAAAAGTCCAACAGACATTACTCCCTGCTGGGTGAAGGGGAGTTCCTGCCACCCATATGTTCAGGGTCAAATAAAGATGATTCACACTTCAAAACATAACATTTTTAATGAAAATCTGATTGTGTACCTGTTTCTGAGCACTCTTACTGCCCTATTCAAATACACATTTTATTCTGTACTGTTTGCATCAAGATTTCAGAGAAGGGAGCCTGTGTCAGAAGGACATGGTAGTGTCTGCATTGCTACGAGGATAAGAACTAAGGTATGTATTTACACAAACAAAAAGGAGCAAAAGAACATTTGGTTTTACAGTGTTTTACCTACCACTCGTACAACAGCTGAGATCTCTTCTAACTGCCAGATAAGAAACTCTCTTTTTTTCCACTTGTTTTTACTTTTATGTTTAACCAGACCATGTATCTAAGCAGTTTTAAGAGATACTCTACACATTCATGGTTTCTTCCACATCTATTTGATATATTAATACAAGTACTGTCTATAAAAATTATTGAACTAGTTTTGAAATACAAGAAAGCAAAGAGGGGGGAAACACAAAATGGATAAAGTGACATGCAGAGTTAATGTGTCAAACTACTTAATTATTAAGACTGGCTGTATTTCAAGTTGATTTTATTCCTTACGGACTAGAAGTTGAGCTCTCATTTTCTTTTATTCCGTGTTCTGAGATTTTGACTTCTTTCCCTGAACACAACTAAAATTAAACCCCATCATTTTATATTTCACTGCTACATTTTATCTAGTAGGATATTTCTGGAAAACTTCATACAAATAACAAGGCAGTTAAGAAGGAAGGGTTCCAGAAGTGATGTGATCTCCATGCCTGAATATTTTCCTAAGAGTGTATTTACAATTCTAAAATGTCTTGGCTTAAATTTCAGCTATATTATAAATCATATAATGTAATCCATACAGACCGATAGATTTTAAATTTTTTATAACAAGAGAAAATTCATTCTTCTGGGTACAATTTTCCATGTTTCACAGGGAAAGGGGAAATTTGTTAACAAATCCAATTTTTAAAAGCTATCTACAGCTATGTATTACCCAATAGGATTACAGAGTTTATTAACACTATAAAGCCTAAAGAGTACTGGGTAATGCTGACACAGGAAAATGGGATTTGGTGTGATATGCCTGTCCTGGGGATCAACAAAAAAAAAAATACTGATCAAAAAACCACATTTAATTGGAAAGGTTGTCCTAGGCATGCAAACATACACACACAACCTGTGCTAGAATCCTGCACCTGGAAAGAATTAACTGCTTTAGGCATTTTTCATTTAAGGAAATTCTCAGGAAAGAAACAAACCAACCAACCAACCTATTCTGAAAGTAAATTCAAAGTCTGTAAAAGGCAAGTCTGTAAGAAAACACTGTTGTATACTTTAGAAACCCATAGTATAATTACAAAAATCTTTACATTTAAAGTGTATACAATGACCAAACACTTGAAAGCTTGGAAAAGCAATTCTAGACAATCTAGGCAGCCACTGTATCTGTGCCACTGCATCATCACTCACAGAGCAACTGGAATTTTCTCTTGTATCTATGCACGTCTTCATCACAGCTAATCTATAAAACAGAGATATCATCTAACTACACCATGCTTATCTTGCAGCTTGTTCACTACACACCACATCTACGCACACAACTCATCTTTACAGAGATAGAGACTATCTCATTTATAAATATTACAGAGCAACCCAAGCAGCTTTTCAGCTGAAGGGACCATATTCAGCACAATTCCCTCCCCATTGCATAGTCTGACAAAAGCAAAGTGTTGCTCTAGTGAGACTGAGCACATTCCCAGCTGTTATACCTGGCTCCACAAACCTCTCCAGCCATGCATCAGATTAAATATCACACCAACAAGCAGTCAGGGACATGATGATTAGGTTTGTAATATCAGACATAATGCATAAAATTCAATCCATAGGCTCCACATATCAAAATCACTTGCAAAATAATGAAGAAAAGGAGAAAAGTAGGGAGTTTTACTTATATATACTACTAACTGCAGCTTGGAAACTTCTCCCTACCCTTAGTCCTTCATATAAAGATGTCTCAGTCCTCAGATGCCACAAATAAACATGCAGAAAAATGCAAGGACACAGAAAAGTAAAGTGTTTTGGGATGCTTTCAGCAGTGTGTTATTTGGAATTTAATGTAACTCCAGACTAACAGTTTTTCTCTCTCCATTTCCACTCCCCCCCCCAATCCCGACTAATTTCTGCCAGAAAATTACCTGTCAGAAGTAAATAGGGAGCAATAAAAAACTGTCTCAGCCCCAAATTATTGTGAGGAGGAAGTGAGAGCAGACATCAGAGTCAACCTGTCTTAACCTACTCACATTTAGATCTGAGAGTTGAAGGTTTTCAGGCAGAGAAATTCCAGCACTGTAATGGAGCAGAGTCCCCAGGACACAGCTGCAGATAGACTGTGCCTCTACCCGTTTGATTCATATTCAATAATGAATCCCTCACTTTCTTCCCCTTTCCACAGTCAGACATCTGTGCCTCAAAACATGCCTTATACAGGGACCTCAGTCTCCAAAAATTCATCGTGGCTTAGCTCAAGGGGCATTGCTCTCAGTGGGAGCTGCAGAGCAGTAGGACACTGCACAGTCTGCATTCCTCTCCTTCCCACACCAACCCATGATTAAAACACACTGTTACAGTACTCCTCTACCAACCAGGAGCCTCATCCTCAAGTGAAATGATGATGATGCTGTCCACAGTGAAGATCCCATTAACCTCTTTCACAGCAACACCCTAGCAATCTCTGACTGTTTAAGGCTACAAATTTCAGTTTCTGCCTGTAACTGATATCAGCCATTGTATTTTCTGAGAAATGAGAATCAGGGAAAACCTGTCCCACTCAACAGCAATTTTCTATTTTTTTGCAAATTTAATAGAGCCATATAAAAGTTTTTGCCTGGGTATTAGCCTTGTTAGGCAACATCTCTTTACTCTGAAACATAATTTAGCATCAAAGTATGTAACACCTTTAGATATAATTTTGGAAACTGTCAAGAACACAGATTGTTCTTGCATGCCAACTCATTGGGCCAACCTGGAACCAGGATCTTAGACTGATGTCAGCAGGACTTCATGCATGACTAAAATGGTAATGTCTGATGGGCTCACAGATTTAATGCCTCAATATCCAGTCTAACAGACAAGAATCCAGCCTGTTAATGCTTAAGATTGAGATTGTCATCATGTTGTGTTCCAAAGAGCAAAGACAAACCCTGGATTTTTGGAGAAAACTTGAATAAATGGAAATGCAATATCCAAGTAGTGTTAAGAAATGCCATTCTCATGGCTGGAGTAAAAGCAACAGTCTGTACCTGAAAAACCTGGAAGATTCAGATGGTGGTTCTTTAGTATTTTACTAAGCTGAGTGCAAATACTTCATAGGATTTTTTTCTTCTAAATATTTAAAGACTTTACTGCCTGTTTACTGAATGTCTTCTTTTTGAAGTAATTCTACTATTATTTAGATAATTTAGTTGTCTTTTTAACTTTACAAGTGTTGATGATCCCAGAACAAGATGCAATTCAGAGGCATCTGGAAAAACTGACAAATATGTAAATTTTCCCATTTAAGAATGCCCCTTTTATTTCTAAATCTTTCTCTGACTGCCTGGAAAATACTGTTAACACTCAAATGGATCATATTTTTGATAGAATAAAAGTAGGGAACTAGTTCTTCTCCCTCAAAAGTTGTTGGATGAGCTATGATTTACAGTTTTTCTTGTAATTATGTATCCTATTATTTCTTGCTCAACTGAGAGACACAGAAAGCAAGTGCTAGCATTTTCTTTTTGATTCCAAATAGTCAAAGAGAGGTGTCACAAGATGAAACAATGCAGAGCTATCAGAGCAACTGAATATAAATTCACAAACAAGGCAGAAATTATGGCCAACAACACAGCAATGATCTACCCCAAAACAAGCAAATTTAAAATGAACAAATAGGAGAAGCTAAAAAAATGTCTTCTGGGACAGACACCTCAGCAAAAGAAATAACTCATATGCAATGAGGATACAAGGAAAGCAGACACAAGTTTGAGCAAAGTGATCTCTACAATCAGACGCTGCGACTTTTCTGAATCTAGAGAGAAAAAAAACAAAGAAAGTAGATTATTTTTATTTATCTTTTGAATACAACAGAAGTACTGAAGTAATTCAATATTTCAATATTTTTCCTGTCTAATCTTATTTTCATAATTCTTATGCTGTTTGAGGCTTCTCAAGAAGATCAAATAAAGTTTGCCAGACTAGTTCAAGGAGTTTGTGTCAGCTTGGAAAGGGTATCTTTTGAGAACTTGCTGGAAGAATAAACCCCTCCATTATCATGCTGTATAAGTAGCAGCATATTACAATTATTCCCTTGAAGAGTTGTCTGATTTCAAAAGGAGTATAAATTCTAATCACCTTCAAATGGAATCACATGGTCACCAAGAAGCACAGCCTGTATCATACTGGCTACCATCAGATAAACATGAGGTTGAAACATCTGGTGAAAGCACCATAATTAGTGTTTCCTGACCCTCACTGTCAGTAGAAGATTGCCCTTATTTCCTCTCAGTGCTCCTCAGCAGACAGGATGGACAATTAGGACCAGTCTTAACACAGAACAGGAAAGTTTCTGTCTATGGTTAATTAAATTATATATGGCATTCTCCTGGGCTGGAAAGAGAATGTATGATGAGCATATATTATTCACTTAGGAACTATTTAATTAATTTCTTATTGATGAGGATGTCTGATCCCACTTATTCCACTGAAGGGCCTTACAATGCACAACCCTTTCACAAACCCTTTGATGCAGAACCTTTGAAGCTCTTGACATTCTGGAAATGTTATGGGTCACTCTTCACTGCTGGAGCTTGTTCACCATACTTTAGAGACAAAGTGTTACTGGATAATGAGTTACAGACTCTGCAAGGCAGCAGACCCTGAAGCCACAGAATTTCCACACCTGTTTTTTACCTGCATGGAGTTCTAAGTGATCTCATAGAAAGCTGCTGTTCTGAATGAAGAGCAAGACAGAGCAAAAGAAGATAGCTATGGATGTAAGATATATGATGACACATATGGAGCTAGAGGATCACTCTAACTAGATGAAGAAGGGAACACAAAGTAAAGATTCTTGTGTAGGATTTCCCCATATCTGGATATTCTATGAACAGAAGAATCCCCTTGCTTAATGCTAAAGAGGAAGTGTGGAAAAGAGAATGGCTCTCATCCTGAAAAGGTATTTTTGGAAGATGAAAACTTGTTCAGATACTTAGTCCTACAGCATGAAAAAGTAAGTTTGATTGCTTCCTTATTTACAGTGATATCTTCAAGATAAAAAAATCACAGCCCTGCTTACAGAGTGGGGCAAAGAAGATTGACAATCAATGCTGATCCAGAGGACTGTGGTCCTTATCCAACACTTGTGCAATTCATGTCACGGGAAGGCAAATGCTCTCCATCAACCATCATAAACAAGCGTGGAGATTGTGTTAAACTGCAGGAATCCCTACGTACAGATAAAGCCCTTGGACATCTGTCCTGGACTGATGAAATGAATCTGAAAACATGTCAAAGATCTCAAGCAAAAAGGTGAAAATTCAGGTCCTGGAGCGCTCTCTGCAATTGGAACAGATACACATGACAGTGTATTATTTGGAACCTGAACATTTCTTGCCTCTTCAAACAGTGTTAAAGTCCTCCTTAAAACCCACTCTGGTCTAGATCTACAATGCAGCTCAAGATTTGGACAGGTATATCTTTTCTTCTTGTGACCAGAAAAGATCTTCACCTACAGACATTTTTTGCAGCTGCTACACCATTCTTATTAGCTGCACTGCAATGAGATATTTGAATTTACTTTCTTCTCCAAAAAGAAGAATTCAATTTCATGATCAGACTAAAACCTCAAAACTGAGGTTTACCTGAAACCTAAAAGAAATCAAATCCAATCCTTCCAGCTCCTACTAACACCTTGAAGCCAGGAGTCCGCATGAGGAACTAGTGTCATCAAGGATTAAATGAGGAAGTGGTTTGTTTCATTATCCTTAATTTCAAAATAATTCAATGATCTGTATTTAATACTCACTGTGCAGCTATTACGAAGGGCTTCAAATTTACGCTGGATTTCATCTCTATGTGCCTAAAGGAGGTAAGAAGTTAATCATCAATTTTTCATACATTAGAATTTGAATCCAACAGCTGTTGCTAAACAAACTGCAGAACAGTCTACCAGCAAGCAAAGTTTGGAAGGCAGATGCTGCAGGCTATGAAAGCACTTTGCAGTGGCAAAGAACTGATTAGCAAAAGTCACATCCTACTTAATCAAAATACACTTACGCTCCCAGCTCTGAACTGCTTTAAGAGAATGTACAAACTCGAGAATGGAATTATGCAACAAGTTCCTTCTGAAATGGTCAACAGAAGACTTATTGATCCCATGTTAAATTTGTACATTCTTGACATTTTAATTAGAATTGGTTTTACTTCCATATCCAGATTGGTCTTTCATAGAAAATAAATACTGCACACGATTTAATGCTTGCAAAGAAAAGCTATAAATGATGTATTATGCAAGCTGTCCCAAACAGCTCTGCCAAGCTACCTGAATCCTACCAAAGTCTCATTTAATCCCGAGCCTCTCTAAAAAGCAGTAATAAAACACAATAATCAATGCTTTGGAAGACAGCATCCAAAGTATAGAAAAGTGCAAACACTCATTTTAAAGAATGCAGTATTGCATGCACCATTTTACCCCCCAATTTACAAGCAAAGCATGACAAAGCAAAAAGTTCTTGTTTCAGCCTCATGGCCTCTCTCAGAATTCATCAAAGTGATTTAACAAGTGTCTAATGTCATGTGCTATCTGAAAACTTAACAAACGAAAGGTTAGTGCACAAGCGCATCCAGCCACCTTTCTTCATTCACAGCATTTTCTTCAGAGCCAAGAGACTAAACAAGAAAAAACCGTTCAGCAGAAGTCAAATATGAGAGCTAAAAAGCTATCTTACCACAACAGGCAATGTGAAAAATAAAAAATTACATTAAAAAATCCATGACAGGAATACTCCCCAGCCCACCAAACTGGACTGTCTCACAGCAGCTGCTCCAAGAGCACAACCATTCTGCCAAATTAACTGAAGCAATGACTGACTGCACAGGTCATGAATATTCATCTGTTTCACTGTTGGGTAAAGATATCAAGCACATTGCCAGCCCACTGGCAGTGATATTAGTTGTTATGCAAAGCTTTCAGCTGGGAGAGGACCGCCTCAGTTCTGAGCAAAAAAGAACCTGGTGTCATGTTCTATTCAGTTATTCTTAGGCCTCAATGCTGTTGCTGCACTTGCCCAGCCTGTGCCTACTTTAGAACTGAAGGAATGGTTCTCCCATTCATCTACCAAAGCATTAGCATAATGCCAGCACCTACATCATCTGAGCCCCCCACCCCTTCCAAAAAACAGAGATATTCAGAACAGTTCTTGGATTAAATGCCACTGGAGCACAAGAATGCACATTTTCAACACTTGCAAACAACAGGATTTGAAGATCATTAAAGGCTTCTGCTCAAGGAGGTTATTTGGTAGCAGGTCATCTCCACTTTCTACCCCACAATCCTGGGAATCTTTTGTGAAGAAAATATTTCTTAGAATCAAACAGTTTGAAAGCATCTTTTTGTACTCAAGAGACAGCAACCAGCAGCATATAATCTAGAATTCCATTTACAGGGGGCTGGGGTGAAAGGACTTGAACTTTTTTCCTTTCTGTCAATCACACACCTCACCAGAGACTGCAAGACACAAGTGACAATTTTTAATGAAACAAGCATTATGTACCAGGAACATTCTTTTCCTAGGAATTTGGTGAGGTCTTTTCCCCCCCTGAATAAGTATCCTCAAAGAAGGGCAACTGATAGGAAGAAAATAATCTAAACATTTAGGATCATCAAGCACTTTCAAACTCATGAGCTATTATTTAAATAAGTAAACCACAGAGTAAAACTCCTAAGAATACCAATTTCAGGTGCAACTTTCACCTCAAAACAAAATAATGGTCCTACAAGCCATCAATTTTGGCAGCAATGAAACACTACTAGGAAGCATTCCTATGGTTAAAGATGTACTTTGGCATTTTAGCCGTTCCTGCCTCTATCAAGGCACAACTCATATCCAGTTCTGAAAATTCAAAACTAAATTGTATAAATTCATTTAAATCACTTTATGTAACATGCACCTACGTAATTCTAATCTGTGTATAGAGAGCTCATAGTACAAATTTCAGGGCTCACCGTGAGGGCCTGAATCTCTTCCTCTGCCTCAGCTGTTGTCTCCTCCAGCTCAGTTTTGGCTTCCCGGAGCTGGTTCTCCAGGGCTGTCCGTGCAGCCTGCAGCCCAGTGATCTGAGATTCCCGCTCCTGCAGGGTCAGCTGCAGCTCTGTCAGCTGCCTCTTGAGTTCCAGCTTTTGTTCTTCATGCTCTAGACCAACCTGAAGCAAGAAAAAGTAGCATCACAATATAAGCAGGCAATGTAATCTCATTTCAGACTCCTCTTTGAGATGCCATTGCCACGTCTATCCCGAAAATCACATCCTGACAGATTGCTTCAGCCACTGAGAAGTCAAAGATGCAGCTTTGTGCACTCCCTGAAAACTACAGGTTTGCTTGGAAAAAGGTTAAGAGCAAACTGGCATTTTGAAACAAGGCATAAACGTCCATTCTAATCCTTATTTTTATGTAAATGTTATATACATGTTGCAATTGATTTTCATATTTTATCTTCCATTCAGATTCCTTTTAAAGAAATTCACCAGATCATCTGGCTCTGGATTTACCTGAATGGCTTCTGATGAAGCTTTTCTTGTGAAATACTCAGGGATGAATATGTCATTTCAAGGTTAAGAAATGAAACACCAGCAGAACAGGTCTCAGTGCTCAAAATCAATTCCAAACCTTAGCACCTTCTTCAGGCTGTCTGTTATCCCAAGGGAATCTGTCTGTTGTGCTGGAGATGTGTGACAACCCTGACAGAAATCTTACACTGGGGTCCCAACCAAGCTTCTGGTCCTTAAGGAACATGGTTGTCCAACCCTCTTAGCTAAAAGAAAGGTTACAGTCTGAAAATTAGTGGAGACTGGGGAAGTTAAAAGAAGATTTGAAGTAGGTCCAAACTAGTTGATACAAAACTAAAAATGAAGCACAGCTCATAAATCTTTAAAAATGTTTATTTTCATATTACTGTTAGGTTTTGTTTCCAGAAAACTCTGAAAAATGTGTGTGAACCGACAGGTCTCCAGTTTTCTGACAGTGAGTAATTCTGCCATGTCCTTTGTTTTCTATGCTGTAAATTTAAAGCTGTGGTTAATCTGGTCACCGTACATAGCTGAGCTTTTATTCTCTACCCAGACAATATTATAAGGATATTGTACAAAAACCCCACATAAATAGAACTCTGAGAAAGCAAGATGATCTAAAATCTACGCTTCAGTGTGACAAGTCCTTAATACTTACTTTTATCTCCTTCTAATGAGCAATTTTTCTTTTTTTTTATTACTAGGGGAAAAAAGTACCGTTAGACCAAACTAAACTAATACACTTTCAAATACCACTAAAACAACTTAATTCTAGTTCTCACTATAATACTCAAAATGGGATACATTCAAGAAAGTTTGTTGGGGGGGGATGAAAGCCAGGTTTTCACCTCTCTCAGCCGTGTCTCCAGCTCCAGCAGGCGGTTCTTGTCAGTGTGATCTTGGTGACTCATCTTTTCCAATTGTTCTTCTAATTTTCGATTCTGGGCCTCTAACTTTCCAGCTTGTGTTTCCAAGTAGAACTTCTGTTGCCTGAGCTCTGAAATCATCTCCTCTTGGGCTTTCCTGATGGGAGAGATACATGAGTGACAAACCCAAAATGGCCTTAACATATGTCCTTTCACTGGGGTGAAGTAAGGAAGAACACAAGTTTCCTGCTAAGTAGAACAGTTAAGTTCCTAGCTTAAATTCTATATCCCAATTAAAAGTAAAAAAAATACTAGTGTTTTCATCAACATATGCCCAGAGCACTAAAAGGCCATTTTTGCAATTTGCACAGACTAATTCATCTTATAAAAGGTAAACGACAACAGTTCATTCTTCTCATTTCATCATTTCCTTGTTACATGTTTTTCTATACAGGAAAAATAAATGCTAAGGAGAATTGCTTTCTCACAGTGTATTTCCATGAGATAAGAGGAACCCTATGATTTAGGATGGGGGGTAGTGTGTTAGGAGTTGTTTGTTGGGGTCTTTTTTAAGTTGTAATGGACCTAGAACTTGACCTACGTTGAAGTGAAGCTTTGCTGTCTCTGATCCAGGTCTTAATCTACAAAGTGAACAATAGCAATTACTTGTGCTCATAAGAATTTTGAGAGCTGGCAATAATTAATTATTACCATTTGAAACAGACACCCTCAAAAAAAATAGAGGTTTTTCTACATTATTTACAATTCTTGGAATCATGTTATGCATTGGAAAATTCTGCCTCATAGTGTGCTTTCCACTTACAAGCTTCACAAAGCTCTACATATATTAATGAATTAATATTTTAAGAAGTTCACCATGAGATAAACTGTTATAATCCTATCCCAGAGAAATTATGTGTGTTGCCCAAGATCAAATAGGGAGACTTAACAAAACTAAAAATAGAACTTTAGTCTTCTGACTCACATTTCTGTGCATTGCAAGCCAAGGCAGCCTTTTACCCTCTCTCTTTTTTTAATTTACCTCTATGGATTATTGTCAGCCAAAACTGTCAAATGGTGTTATTTCATTTCCTACTGTTTACTGGGCTATCTTCTCAGGAACCTGGTAATCATTGGTTTCCTCAGATAACACTGGAACAAAAGCTCATAGAGCTCCCCTCTCCTCTGAAGGGTTTAATCACTAGTTCTCCTCTTGATACATGCTCAGATTTGCTGTAGCTTTTGTGCATTCAAAATGCAGTCCAAAAACAATTGCTACATCTTCACCAGCACAATTCACAAAATAAGCACAAATTCATTAACTATCTGCATACATAATAAAGCAATTTTCTCTTAAAATGTTGCTAATTCTGCACTATCTTCTACCAATCATACACAGTTACCTCATTTGACAATATGTCTCTCAATAATCTATTCTAAGTTGTATGTTAAAAGGTTATTATATGGGGTTTTTTCCTCTGTCTCTCCAGTCAAATATCTTGCTCTCAGAGGGTGCTTCCAGCTCAGCTAAGTTCTTACGCTCACTTCAGCACCAATAACTGAGACACTTGACCTTCCACATGCCTCCGAGGTACGCACTGGGACATTTCTATTTTATTTCAGACTGGAGGCAAGTAATGGCTTTTGCTGCCTCAACAAATTTCCTGGGTGATCAACTGGAGGTCACCTGGGGCATAAAGCAACACAATTATAATCCTCAGCTATTTCCGTGAATATTTTTGGCTGCTCATGCTAAAATAACTTGCCAGATATTTGAAATACAGTAAAAATTGGATCCATAATCACCACTGAAAAAGAATAAAACCAAAGCACCTCTTTGCCAAAACTCATCTTTGTCTGATTCTATTCAATATTACAGGGGGCTCCATCCAAGTGCTTCCCACAAAGGTATTACCTGACATTGCATCCAGCAGCTGATGGACAGATGAAAACCTTTCTGCAAACAGACAGATTTGGAGAATCGGAACTCTATAAGGGCATAAATTGCTCTAGCCCTGCCCTGCAGGATCTATCAAAAAATCCACATTTTTTCCTACATTAAGTCATTTATGAAGGAAAAACATCATGATAAAGACAAGGAATCTCAGCTAAAATCCAAAGCAAAATAAAGTTCAGGCAGACACAGATGACACAGATTTCCACTGTGTTTAATAAATAAGAATTTGTCAGAAAAACAATTGCAGATCACACAGTGATTTGAGATGACATTAGACCTGGACCAGTAACATACCCTAAAAACCCTGAACTGACTATGACCCTGGTCATTGATGAGAAATAAAGAGAGGCTGCAGCTGAGAAGGCAGTGAAGAGATGTGCAAGTGCTGTCTGGATTAGGAAGAAAACAAACTTAATTGATGCAGCACTGAAGCTGAGGTACCTCCTACTTCATATTACTTCTGCCCACTCCAGTAAAAAACCATTTCACTCTGGCAACTGGCAATTCAAAAACATGTAGAGAAACTCCTGGTTTAAAAATCCAGTGTTCTTCCTTGTCTTCTCAGGACAGGATAGAATGTTCGTGAATTAAAGGTGTTTAATGTTTTCAATTTCAACATCATGTGTCACCAGAATCAAGGAAAACATAAAATCTATTAGCAATATGCATATTCAAAAAAAGGAATATATGCTTCTCCAGAGGTATTTCAGACAATAAAATTATTAGTATTCATTTAATATATTTGGCAAACCTGCATAAATCGTCTGCCTTAGGAAAGGCTCCAAAGTAAATACTCACTGTAATACAAACCAATTTTCCCACTGATGTTTGAGGAAACACAAAATACACAGTGAGCCACAGCTCTGTGAAGAACAAGTGCATTTTTGAAATCATTATTACTGAAAAACAAGCAGGGAGCACAGCAGGCCTGCAAAAAAGAACCACTTTTACACTGAGAATCAGAGAGTCATTTAGATTGGAAAAGACCTTAAGGTCACCTCCCTAAGACCTGATCAGCAGTGACAGGAACTTCCAGACTTACATGTTCCTCTGGGTGAAGAGGCTGCTATTTGCTGCCAGTTTATTAGCCTCAGACAATTCCACAATTCTCTGCTCCAATGACCTGATCTTCGAATCCATTGCATTGATCATCTGAAACACAAGTGATTATAAAAGAAAAGTTTATAAAAAGTCAGAATTTTTTTCCAGAAACAAAAAGAATTATAGGAAAACTGAACAAATGGCCAAAAGAGCACCAGAGATGCAATTACTGCAGCTGTTGAAAACCGCTTTCTCCTGCTTTAATATGAGAATGAAAAGCAACCCTTACACTAACAAGGCACAAAACGAGGGGGGAACAGCAACCTACACGGCTGATTTTAAGGACATATTCTTGAAGATACTCCAAATTAAAAAAAATCTTTTAAAATTAGTACTAATCAATTAATTCCCTTCAAAGCAGCTCAGCAGCACTATAAAACCTCAAGCAAGATAATCTTGCTTGAAATCAGCCTCAAAAAGCTACTCTTAAACTGCTGTGATTTCCAGTTCAACAATACATACCGCCTTCTGCTCAGCCAGGACTTTACACTTTTCACGTGTTTCTTCTTCATGTCTTCTGAGCACATTCTCAAGTGCTTCCTTATCTGCAAGATCTTTCTTCATCTGATTTTCCAACACCTAAATGAAGAGATTTCTTTTGTCTAAATTATATCTGTTTCACTGGGTAAAGGGCAAGCTAAAGAAAATCACCATGATAGACAATTTTTTTTTTTTTAAACAGCTGATCATATCTCAAGCAAAATCAAACCCATGATGTAACCGCATGAAAGCCATGGAAGAGCAAATTCCAGAAAAGAGCATTCCTTCAGTTAACCCTGGAGACAACTTGATGAGGGAATTTTATAGACATGGAAACAGTGTAGATTTTTAAAAATTCATACAAACTCTGTTCAAAAACTATTCCAGACCAATGCAACAGAAAAACTTTCTACCCCAAAATATGTACAGTAGGGGAAGGAAGCAAGAAAGTGCCCATTCTTTGGCTGCCCTACCAATATGGCTCATAAGCAATTTGCAGTTCCTTAAGTATGGATGAGAAAGGCAACTGAGAACCACATAAATTCTTCCAGTTGGAGACACCAAATCTAACATCTAAATAATAAATTTCTTTTTGTGACACAAATACCTGTCATTAGGAACAGGATTAAAGTAATTAATTGCTACAATTTTAAAAAAATGCATGCTACATATGCATGTCCAGAGCTCTATATCAGTTGTTTAACTGAAGGATGCTTCCTTCAAAGGCAAGTTTTCAAAGGCATAGATTCTGGACATCACAGGATATTTTTTACTCTTCCATTTACAAAATCCTCATGCCTCTTTTATCCCTTTGAATCTCTTTCACCTGGCTTCCTGATTTTTCCTATTATACCCTCTAACATAGGTCCCCATATTACACAGGGTTTCTTTTTTATTCTTTTTCCAATATCTATCCTCTTTTCCAGCTTTCATATCACTACTTCTCCTTTCTCAACATCTTCCTGTTTTCTTTCACTCTACTCTCATTGCTGACCACCACATGCACTGAACTGCAGCAAATCTTCTTACATCTCTTTTTTCCTTCATATTTCTCCCATAGAAACTTTTCTCCACTTAAAATACTACATCCTCTCATATTTAAGCTAAAATGTAGAATTAAAGTCCTAGATAAATATACTAGATAAAGATTGTTTCTACTAAGAATAATCTGTTTTAGCAAAGATTCTTACAAAATGTAAGCCAGTATGACTGGCTGTCATACTGCAAGTTCTTTAGAGAAAACCTTACCCATGCACATACTCCTATTTTCCAGCTTGTTTTTCCTAATTTTAGATGGTGTCTATGATTCTATTTCTAACTGTTTGTTAATGCTACCGTGGAAAAGACAAAAACAAAGTGGGTGGTTTCTGTGGCTTCTTGGCAGATGTTACAGCTCCAAGAGGATGGAATTTCAGAAGGGCTCTAGTATTTGCTGCATTTAAAACTTGCAGGTAGGCTGAGTGGATAGTCACAGAAAATCACCAGTAGGAACTGAAAGCTTCTTCAGGAGATCCAACAGCACTAACCAAGTATCATTTAGTCAGCAAAAGCCAAATTGCAATAGTAGTTCTGACTTCAAATCCCACCTAAAGCAGTGCTACAGACAGATATGGTATGATGGCAGGGACTGGGAAAAAAACTGACTTAGATCCCGCTAAGCTCCCTGCACATTGCAGTGGGGATGACAAGAAGGCAACTCATAGGACTAAGCATTCAGAGCCTAAAGGCAACTGTTTTCCCCTGAATTCTTTCAACCCACAGAAGCTTGTAAGAAGGTATTTTTACTTTAAGTTTTTCCTCATAGAATTGTTCCTTCTGTTTCAGCTGCAACTCCAGATGTTGTGCTGCGATCTGAGCCTCACGATGCTTTTCTTCCAGCTCCTAAAAGCAGCAGAGATTCATATTCAGACACAAAGAAATAGTATTTGCTGTGAGTATATGTTACACAGGTATCAAACACTCATTCATTCTCTTTTTTAAGGTACTTCACATGATAAAAATCCCAAGACCAGGGCTGTCATAGTAAAAAAAACAACCTTATGAGACCTTCACATTATCAGCTTCAAGCTTTGCATATTGCTGCTGACCCATCTACTGCAGAGCAGGTCCACTGCTAAGGACAAATATTTCTATTACCATGGTAAGAATCTCCATTTCCCAGTAAAATATTCTCAAAGATAGGCCAAGGACATTTGGAGAAAACACAGTTACAAACATTTTATAGCTGCAGTGGCATCACAGGAAGTTCAGATCTATTTTTACCAAGGTCTCTCTCACTTGTTTTCTTACAGAAAATCTCTATAAGGGGGTACTGCTGTCAATGCTTTTCATTTTGCATTCAGAGTGGGAATAGCACTTACTTTGCTATATTCCTTGGATAAATGTTGTCAGAATAACTATTTATAAATTGCTTGGAAAATGAAAAGTGGAGGATGCAATATATGTGGTGGAACATACCAGTATGTTTTTAACCTCTTTATTTCACATCAGATAGTTTCAGCCATGCATTAAGGACTTAAGTAATTTGCAACCCAGAAATTAGCTGTTTCTGCTCTCTGGCTATTTTATTTGGGGTGTATATATAACCACCTTTCAACAGGACACTTCACAAGAGCTGAGCTTACAACTTCATGCTTATTCATTGCTGTATTTTCCAGTGCAACAATTTCCCCAGAACAAGGGCAGCTCCAAGTCTGTCATTCACTACCACTGGGTTATCTCTTGCACAGACAAGTTCAGGTGTTGGGCTACATCCAGGTCTCCTCTCTGCCTTCATTACTGCATAACACAGGCAAATTTCCTGACATTTGTGTGTACTTTAGCACTCTTCATACTATTTTCACTTTCTCTTTTCTGGTCTTCCTCATCTTGAAAACATACAGTTCCATATTGCTCCAGTAATTGCAATAGACCTCTTTTTCCAGAAGCGAGAATCAAAGAGGAGGTTCACCAAAAGTAGGTCATCTACAGTGCCTAGTCCCCGACACTTCTGCATGGAATGGAGATTGCTGCTTTTTGCAATTGAAATATGTCTCCCAGCAACAAGAGGGACAACTTGCCTCCCCCAGAAGCCCACACGTTTTAGGTCCTGGCAGAGAATCAGACAACCAGATCAGCAGCAGCTTCAAAGCTACCAGCATCAGACTGCTCATATTGTAGCAGAAGATTCACCAGTTCCTGCAGTGGCACTTAACAGCCAGTGTGGGCTTAAAAAGGTAAATCTCTTCCCATTCCAGTTCTCACTCACTATTCTGTATGTAGCACTGGCTGTTATTGGTACCACAGAAGTGATCTGCAACTTCAGGCAGTAAAAAGTATCTTCTCTGACTTGTTTCTTACTTCCCATTCAATTCATTACAGGCAGATGAGCTGGTACTTCTCCGGTACTGCTACATGAGTGTACATGAAAACAATGCCTTAATTCAACAATTTCCACCTTATTCTAGACAATTCCAAACCTTCAACGCTCATCTTACATTTCTATACTTGCTATAGCAGGAAAAGTTAAGTGTTTGAAGAGATCAGCTTGAGGGCAGGTAGCAGGTAGGAGCGGAGAAAAAAAGAACACCAGTACCCTGTGCTCCCAGGTCAGAGTTGCAAGGTACTAGGAAAGACTGTGTAGGAATATTTCTTCACCACCTGTTTGACTTTTTCATAAAATACTTTGGTGCCTCTCCAATATTCTCTCAGAACTCCATGGAAACTCTCTATATGAAGAGCTAAACATATCCCATGGTGTAAAACAATTAGTCAATACTTCTGCATTCTCTTCCACTTTCTCCTCCACAGAGAACAATCAAAACCAAGGAACAATCCCCAAATATACACAAGAGGCTTATGAAACAATTTGAAGTTTTACACTATTTCTATACATAAAGTTGGCTATGTGCCCAGCACAGTCTCCCACTTGCCATGCACTCATGCCATCAAAACAATTTGAAAGGAACAGCACTACTAAAGAACTGATTCTACCTTCTCTTGACAGCACTGAGGCATTCTGATGTTAAAGTCTACATCCTCAGAACAAGCCTGGGTCATCTGTTGACTGCTAATATGCTTATTTACACATTTCTATTCGGCCTTCCTCAGGTGTGTCTCCACTCAGGATTACTACTAATAAAATATAATCCTTTTTTTTCCTTGTCATATTGGCAACATACAAAGAGAACTCATGAGGAATGCAAAATAAATTTAATAATTTCACAAAATTATGCTTCCTGTCCCAGGGAAGCAAAAGTATTAGAAACACCCTCTGCTTGGTTCACCGGAGACTGACATACTAACTTGCTATAAAGATTTACAAGGTTTAAGCAGGAAGCAAACAAGGAATTGCCAGCAGAGAAGGTACGTGGGTGAAAATGGTTTCCTGACAAATATTATCTTTGGAGATGAATAGTTCAGATGACTAATTTATCTCTGCTTCAAAACATAAGCATTTCTAATAGATCTGACATCTAAATTCCTCTGCAATTTAGTTTAAAAGATAGGTATCAATGTTTTTGTTGCAGTATCCTGTCCTGAGAATGTTTTACTTCTGAAACAATCGCTAGGTAAATAATTTAAATATTACTAAGTGTTCCTACTGAGACAACTACAATTTTGAAGAATTATTAAGACTACAAGTACAGGACTGACTTTGTAACTACTTTGTAACTACAGGCGCAAATAAAGTTTGAATGCTTAAGCTTTCTCCAGTATGCCTGGTACACCAAACAAAGCCCTTTATTCACCAATTTCCACCTTATTCAATGCAATACTTTTTCTTCTGATCCTTTTCCTACCCTTTTCTTACACTCCCAACCTTTAAGTTTCATTTTCACCTCTGCTCACCAGAATTTTTTCTGCCATCTGTTGAATCTGTTGAGATTTAGTTTGAATATCTTCTTTCAGGCGGTTTTCTCTTCGCTCCACAGTCTCCAATCTCTTCACCTGATTCTCCAGAGAATGGCGCCGCTCCTGTAGAGCAAAATTATGAGCTGCCATTTAAGGTATTCAGCTCTGCACTAGCACAAAGCAACAAGTAATATCTAGAAAAAACAGGCTGAAGTAGTCAATATAGACAGTTGGCTTTTTTATATTTTAAATATTCACAATGCCTCAAATCCCTTAGGTAACCACATGTCCTTATTGACTTCTAACTTAAAATAAACCTCTTGGGTTTCCTCCAAGAAATATACCTTTTTTAATTAAAAATGGATTAATATCTAACAACGCTTTCCCCTGAAGAGTTACTACAGGAATACACACTGTTCAGAGTCATCCAGTTGAGGGTTCCCAAACTGAAGCACATCCCAGTAGGTAATTTACTCTAGATAGACTCTCCACTCACCTCCGCTTCAAGCAATTTCTTCTTCATGCTTTCATTAGAATCTTCCCTGTTCTGCAGTTTCTCCAACTCCTTCTCAGCTCTTTCCTTCGCTTGACGGATATTCTGCAGAAGCTCAGTTGCCTCTGAGCTGGCTTTCACAGCCTGAAGGCCAAAAGAAAACAAAGAAAATGGTTATTATATGGAAAGCACACACAAAAATTTGATGTGTCAAAAGTTCATAACCTCAACGTGGTCAACATCCTGAACAAAAAGAACCACTACAGAACTTAGGCCTAACAGTCTAAATTAAAACAACCACAAACACGCAAATTTTAACTTCTGTTACATAATTCTAATTTCTGTTTCACAAAAAAATTAAAACCCAGGAGGTGCACGTTTGTCTTTTTTTCTGCTGAAAGATTCCAATAAGAGAAGTTTCCTGATTTACGTGGCAGACTGACCACAACAGCAAACATTAGATATTATTCAGCATACATTGCTACGGTGTTTTAATTCTGTTGTGAATCCTTAAAATTCAACATTTTTACTGTGAATAACTGAACTGTTAATTGATTTTGCAATTAAAGCAGAGTATACTGGGAGACTAAACCAAGTCTGACATGTATTTTACTAGTGAGCTAAAACCAGCTGCAGAAGCAAGGGACCAGTGCATTGCCCATGGCATACCCATTAAATGAGAATTTCTCTACACTACTCCAGTTCTGACTCAGCTAATTTTTAAAAATAAACACTGTTGACATGTCTCAAGAACTGAAAGCGTATTGAGAACACCAATGATTTCAGATACCAGTTCCCACCCCCTTTTCCTTATCATCCCCCATGCTATGACTAAATCTATTTTTGAGGGTAAAACAAAGTGCATCCCTCCTCTCCATTAAGGTTTCACTGGAAAAGCTTGTGGAAAACTCACTTTCACCACCCAAACATTACCTTTGTCAGCTTTTCCTGCAGCTCCTGAATTTTGGCCTGCTGCTCTGTATTGATCTATAGTGAAATAAAGAGATAGAGGGAAAGAGTCATAAAACCAGAAAGGAAAAATTATTTCTGATGATCATACTGTATTCATTTTAATTCACTTCCCAAAAATCTTTGTTTCTCCCTATAAATTCCAACACATCACAACGTTCCTTGGCAAATCTATTCCCATTTTGCTAACTTCTAGCTGATTTCATATTTTAGTCACCAAGTAGATTGTTCAGTTGAGAAAACTCAGAATTCTCTCAGGTTTTCATTTGCTGTTCTTTACAAATAAAGAAAACCCTTTATGTATCCCCAAAAACCCAACAAACTCGGATGACACATAATGGCCTATCTTCGCCTGGCTTCTGAGCACAATCCATTAAGAACAGGTTATCCAGAGACAGTGTCATATCAAATCAGAAAGAACAGTGAATCACACTAAGAAAAAGATGTCTTAAAACATAAAATGAAATGGGGAGGGCTGTGAGGCCATGCATGTCACAGACTAGCCAAAGACACCCTTGGTTTCTTTGCATAATATGAAAGACCTAGAAAGCAAACTCCAGGACACTGAAGTAACATACCTTCTCCAATTTGGAATATAACTCTCCTGCTTCATTTTTTCCTTGATCTTTAACCTGCAACTTAAATATAACATACATAAAAACCTCAGGAAAAGCTGTAGTACACTGGGCTTCTATCCAGTCATGCAATTTAAACACTAAGAGTTACACAAAGTATAAGTCACGTAATTTTGAGCGTACAACTGAAAAACACACCCCCAACTCATGTATGTGTGTATGTATATCAGCACTAGAAATTCAAGAAAAGCACCAGCCCCACCTCCCAGGAAACTTAAACTACCTTTTGCAACTTGTTGTGACATTCGGCAGCTTTACGTTTGAACTCTTCAGCTGCCAGTCGTGACTCTCTCAACTCTGACTCGTAGAGATCACTGCGCCTGCGAGCTGAGATCAGGTCCTCTTCTAACTGATTCATCATCAGCCTCATTTCTTCTACTTGAGCTTGATATTCCTGTAGTTTTGGTGGAAGGGGAGGAGAAGGTATTACGTTTTAGAGGCAACTGGGGAAATGCTTGAAGCAGCAGATCCCAGAATAGTGATTGCAGGCAAGAGGCGCATTTAAGAGCATGTGGAAGAAAGGTAAAGTACAAAATAAAACAGTAAAAACTAAATAAAATAACATCAATGGTGTTCTGGTTTTAGTCTTTCCGTTTTCAACTCAAGACCTCATAAAGTCAAAACATTGACTTTTGAGAGTGCAGGAACACACACGTACATCTACACATAAATGATAAAGTTACTTACATCTCTAATTTCTGAAACAGAAATGTGCCTTTGAGTTGATGTCTCTACTAAATGCTCAGATGCTCCCTCAAGATACATTTTCTCAGGTTGATAACATGACAGTTATCACAGATCTGCACAGCTTGGGTAAAAGGAAAGGAGAAGCAGAGGGGTATCACACTGTGGCTTCCAGCCATCAGCTATTTTCTCTTGACAGAGTTAAAAGGATCACATTGCTCTGCATGGGAGGCAACCTAAAATCAAATATTAACTAAGAAAAACTATCTAAAAATCACATTGCCCAGAGAAGATATTTGCCTTTATAGGCAGAAACAAGGATTCCCCATGCAGGAGTCTACAAGATAGGGCACTTGGATGGGGAAGATGGGAGAAGAAAAGAACATCTGACTACCTCAATGAGACTGGGAACTCAAATTGAGACTAGCTCAAGAGATCGCTTCTCATGTCTTCACTGGATAAAAGAGAATTTAATTACATTTATTCAGCATTTACTAAGTCCTGCAAGTATACATTTCGTAAAATTACTCTAAAAACAAAAAAACCAAAGCAAAATCAAAAACCAAAGGGTTTTTTATGAAGCTGAGAACAAGTAGAAAACATGCACATCAAGAGCTAGGAACAAAGATCATGAAGGACTGACAGTGGGGGAGTGTATCTTTCTTTCCATTTTAATATCTTACAATACACCTGACTACCCCCATATTCAGAAGAGTGACTTTCTCGTGACAGAATCTGGTTCGTCATCGCTCCCTCCAGACAGGCAGCTGCCTCCACTTAGACAAGTGACTGCATGAACACTGACCCCAGCGTCAGCCCCTGATTCTGCAGCATGCAGAGCTCATTCAGATATTTAAAGAAGCTGGGCCTTTAACAGATTACTTTACTATCCCTTACTGGGAGCACGTCAGAATGGCTCTTTATAATCCCAAAGTTGGTTCTCCAGTTTGTAAGGCAGACATGGACCTATTCTTTCCAGTTAGTCTGCTATGGATGGATGATCTTACTTTCTTGCTGGAAAGAATTAGAGCCTTTTGATAATAGCTAAGCATGTATTAACTCAAATATTCTTTTCATACAAATACATTTGCAAATAAAAAAGGCAGAACAGGTTGAAGGAACACATGTCCTGCTCAGAAATCATAATTTGTTAAGTTTATATTAGCAAACACCGGACCAAAGAATTACTGGTATGACTACAGTTGTCACTGTGACAGTGAGTGTTTGGGAAGGGAGGAGAATGGGGAAGGAGAAAAGAAGGAAGAAGAGGAGATAATTAGTAATATTTCAGTTTTTTTTGATTCACCACATCTGCAAGACTATTTGTGTATAAGTCTCACGATCAGGTCAGAGGAACAGGCCACACCACTCAAGGCAACACAGAACAAACCTCTCAGACATGCACTGGTCAGAGTTTAAAAACTATCAAGAGGTACTTAAGTGCATACTGCTGGACAGGCAAAGCTCAGGGCATGTACCTGAAGCAAATCACACCAGGGAACTACATACAAATGAGTGGGGCTTTCAAAAAATACAGATTCTGATCTGCTGCAAATTCATTTGTTCATACAGATCTTCATCAAGTAAGGACCAGAGCACAGCTTTAGTTAAAACAAAAAACCAAAATGAAACAAAACAAAAACCCAACACACACCCCAAACAAAAAACCCCACAAGCCCCTACACTCTTCTAAAGTACCTGAGGTGAAGTTGAACCTACAAGCCTTGCCCTGAAAAATACAAAATGCCTAATAATGAGTTTGGAAGATTCCAATTTGTTGGTGGTTTGACTCACTCTCTCTAAAGCTTCAGGTTTTCAACAGGAAAACTCTAAAGGGTTCTTCCATCTCACCTTCCAGTTCCCTCTCAAAAATCCTGATCCAAATTAATGGCCAAGATCCACCTGCTCACATGAGTCAGCACAAATATCTCAGCATTTTTTGTTGCTACGTTCTTGCACAAGTGTTTCTGATAGCTCAGAAGATCACCCCAGATATGAAAGCCTGCAGGATATTACAGATTCATTTGTTGACCTAAGCAGCATTTTTATCTCATTGTGAATCTCCATAAGCCAAATCAAGAGATTCAGGGACAAAGCATTTGAAAATTACTTGCATTATGTTTCCTCTGTTACATGTGTCTGCACTGCCTAAGAATCCATGGGTATTTATAATCATCAAAAATGTTCCACATTTCAGTATTTAAAGCAACTTGTGAGCAAAGCACCAGAACAGAAAGCAGGAAGCTTTAGATCCCTTGTATTACATAAAACAACCACCCAGAAGAACGCTGGAGAAGTCTATGGAGGCCTGATACATCCAGAGGGTTGCGTTTGCATTTCATTACTTTTTACATAAGAGCTTCTCATGTCTGGAGAATTATTACCAAGGTTTCTGGGCTTCCTTGTCTCAAATACTTTGAAATGAGTCAGTTAACGTTTGTAAAGTGCTTTGAAGATGAAAACCAACAGATAATTGCAAAGAATTGTTTGAACGCTAAAGCAAATTTCAATTTCTTTTTCTGAATGTAATATGTTGCTGTTAATTCATAAAACTGAATGGGTTGTCTTGTAAACCATTTTAAATCCTAAAAATGTTCAGATTTGTCACATATTTTCATTTAAATTTGACATTTTTGTCCTTATAAAGAACTATATGGACTAATGAATTTTCAACCTCCTTCTAGTGGGAAAAAAAAAGAATTCCTACTTGGCAAACAGATTAAATTAGGCAATACACATTCTATTTTGAAAGACTACTAAGCATTTTAAATGGCCAGATAAGAGAGAATTAAAAAAAAAAACAACACAAAATTGAGGCTGGCTCAGTTCTCTCCCAGGTGAAGATTCATTAACTTGTTGTGAAATTTGCATACCTTAACCATTTAAAATGCTGGTTCATTTTTAATGCAGCATATTACTAAAGTATTGCAATTTTCTGATGATTTTATAGACAAACCACTTTCAGGACTAGGAAAAGAAAATTGGAAGCTTGTTGTTTGTGCTTACTTGTGAAATACAAAAGTGGAATTTTGTGGGTTCCTAAATGATAGGAACCAATGCGAAAAGACACAGATTGGGAATTATCACAGCCTATCAACCTCAAATGTAATTCTGGCAACAGAGCTAGAATATGCCAAGTGTGCCTATTTGTGGACAGCCACCCTGCTCCCCAAAGAAGCAGGAATACCTGTTCTTTGATCTCCTGCAGTTTTCGGCTTTGCTCTCTGATATCATGAAGTAGCTGCAGTGCCTTATCATCTTCCTGAGACACCTCCATCCGTGCCTGCTCCAGGCTTCGCTTTAAGCTCTGCAGAAAGCAAAATGTTCAATACATAGTCTTTGGTTTTTCAAATGGTTGTATAACGAAGATCTTTAGTTACACAAATTCCTCCTTGACTGCAGTGAGGCATAAAAAAAAAAATTAAAAAAAAATCAAGGCACCAGTGAGGGCACCTAATGAAATTCATGGCCAGAGCTGTTCCTATCTGAACAGAAGCAGCCCATTTTTACAGACACTGTTTACTCAAATCTTAGTTCAAATCTCAACTTCTTCACATCAGGTTTAGAGACAAAAACCAAACACAGATCACAAAAGGGATCCATTATTGACAGCATTTATCTATATTTTATCCAGCACTATTAATTCACAACCTAGATACAATCCTTCAACTTCATGTTACTTACATTTTTCTTGTTGCTGTTAAGTGAGTCAAATGTTTTAATCATTGTTAAACTTCTGCAAAGATCAGAAGAATTGAATCTGTACCTCACCACATACCTTACCTGAGAATTTGGACCTACCAGTGGAGTGGTCCTCTAGCAACTGAGTATTATTCTTCAACAGAAAGATACAAGCTGAATTTTACTTATTTACCTAGTAGCACTTGGTATGGCCCCATTTTAAGATGTGCTTCCCAACAAACCAACCCATCAGAAATGATTTTCAGTTCTCTGAAACAGAATATTATTTGCACTTTTGCTCTTGGTATGAGAGAGGAAACATAATTGTATATCCAACTGAAAATACAGAGACTATCAACTAGAATGAAAATAACTTCACTGGAATCTTGCCAGGACAACTGGGAAGACATTCCAGCTCTCATGCAAAATGTCACATGATCTCTGAAGATGTGGTTTTACAGCCTTACTTTTACATCCTACCTGAAAAAGAGCACCTGTCCTACAGCTTCCCTGCCATTGTGCTGGAGAACTGGACCAGTCTGAACTGAGAACACTACAGATGGAGGCAACACCATTGCTTCCTAATCCTATTGTTGCTATTTGTTCTTGAAGATTTCAGTCTAGCCACTGATTAGGCCCCACCCTCTTCTGGCTAAGAAACCTTCAAGAAGTCAAACCCAAGCACGTTCTAGCACAGCCAGTAAGACAAACATCACAAATAGTTTCAGCAAGACCAGGACAGTAGTCACTCCTGCATGATCTAAGCACGTGACCATGAAACAACATTTGGATAAAACTATCAAGGCAAGCTTTTGCAAACAAGTCAGGGCTCCATGTTCAACAGATATACCCTCACACATTATTTTCTCTCCATCAAGTACCCCACTGAAAGCATGATGGAAGAGAAAGACAAAGACCACCAGATTCCAGGCCATCAGAGCTGAAAGGACTGGTGTAAGGGCTCACACTGCATTCTGTGATATAGGTGGCCAGGTCCTGCTCCAGGAGGGATCGCTGGGTCTCAGAGGCTTTCAGTTCCACCTCCTTTTGGCTAAGTACAGCCTCCACCTCTGACACTCTCCGGTGCAACCGCGTCATTTCCTGCTCCATCTGCAATAAATATCAAGAGGTTATAAAGGGGGGCTTCAAAAGCTTTGTTAACTGCTACTTTCAGAGCTCTGTTTGTAAGGAATTTGTCTCCAAGAGACTTCTAGCTATGTTTCTCCAAATGGTGTTTAAATTCCGATACCATTGTCTCTGCTCCAGGAATTCACAGTTCTTCTTAAGGACAAGTAGTAAGTCTAAGTCACCCCATTCATTCAAGCTGCTTGTTCATATTCAGTCATTCTTCGAACCCCAGTTAGCAAAGAAGACACAATCATTTTTCACCTGACTCGCAGAGATGGGTCACTTTAACCTTATCCCAAATCCATGCTGGGCCAGAAGATGGTTTCCCCCCATCTCCTTGTCAGGAGCAAATGGTCAAATCCAGAACAGAGCAGGGAGAAAAGTAATGGAACTCTCATAAAAGTCTCAAACAAGCAGTAATTGTTAAAAGACTCCACCAGGTTCCCTTTACTGGAGCACAGCAACTGTTATGAGACGTTCACCATAAGTAGTGACGTGACAACAGTTATGTAAGCAGGAGCTGATGAGTGAGGAAGAGCCCCTCAGAACAGTACTGGGGTAACTGTGGTGTGATGAAGAGGCACGGCCTGCAGGAAGCAGCAGTCGTCTGTGTCACGCTGAGATAAGGACTGTTTAAAATCCAGAGCCGCTTCTTGTTAAGATAAAAGTATCTAGAGCAACAGCATGGCCTAAATTCATCTCCCCTTGTTCTGGACAGGAAGCCACCTCTCTGAAGGAAAAGCACTTTGCCCACCACGAGTCTGGATGATCAGCAGCATCTGACAGATCCCTGGACATACAGTGGTTGCAGATTCCTGGAGCAATGGAGATGGCCAATCGCATAAATAAATACCTTGTGACACTTGTCCTGGGCGTCTTGGAGCTCTTTGCTCTTGAGAAGAAGTGTCTTTTCCATGGAGCTGACCTTGGCTGGAGAATCCACACTTGAAAAAACAGATCTAAAAGAGCAAAGCCAAAGAGCATGTGAATATAGGCAAAAGGTACAGAAATCTGACTTATGCAGCCTCTGTAAAGTCATTGGGTACTTACTTATCCCAGGATAAAAGAGAGGTGCAGCAATCACAGTCTAACAGCCATCATTTCAGATCAAACGTACCATAAAAGCTGATGACAGTATATCATTATTAAATAATCCATGTGTACTTCTAGTTGCCATATTAATATTTTCCATCTGTGGCTATGTCACAGTGCAAAACAATAAATCACAGTAACAGTATCGCATAATTTGGAGGGATTCATAAGTGCAACAAAAACAAACCATAAAGTCAAAGCAACCTTTGGAAAGATAACAAATTTTCACAGAAATGCTTTTTATTTGGTACTTTATTTTTAAATAGGGTTTTAAATTACCATTGAAGTATAAAAACCCTAAAAACTTCAACATGCCATAATCTGCACCACAGGAAGAAGAATTTAATATCCTTAGTTACATTCTATGAATCAAAATTGAAACTTTCCTTACCCAATTTATGTGATCCCTAAGAACACAATCAATACCAATATGATTAGTCACTCTGCAGAACTTCAGAGTTCCACTTAGAAGTAATTTTTTTTCATGAGACACAACTTAACTGAACTATTCAAAACAATTTGACTCCAGAAACCTGGGGGAAATATTTACTCGTTCTTAAGCTTTCGGTCTAATTGGGACTCGGCATTTAAGAAGTTTACCATTTCTGTTAGTCTAAATTCTTTCCAGAAAAGGATGGGAAGCCACCTGATGTTTTTGAGTGTATTTTTAGTGCTTTGCAGTCTTAAATATGCAATCTGCAACCAAAAAATTAAGTACACACATCAAAACATAATTTTAAAAATCACTTTCTCCCTTGCATGAAATGATTCAAACCAGATATTTAAGCAGTTAATGACGGAACCAGTGTTAACTGATAGATGAAAACGCAGGAGTACAATGAAGGTGCTAATAAAAGATCACACAGGCTGCCCACACATTGCTTTCTGCTCCTCCTGGCCACAGTTTGGTGTGCAGCCAGTTATCCCCATGAAGAGAAAGGAGCTTTGAGCAGCTCTCTGCATATAGCCACACACCTACACACAGCAGCACAGGCTCCTCTTAACACCAAGGAAAGTTTCATTCCATCACCACCATTTTCTGAGAAAAAGCTACTCCTTAATCCAGCCAGATATGCAGCATAGGCACAGGAAGAGACACATGGACTTCTATGAAAATGCTGCAGCACCATTTCTGTATGAAACAGCATCATCATCTCAAGCTGTCATTAGGAAACACTGTTTTGATATCAGCAAATAAACACAGCAAAATCCACCAATTCTGCCTTGAAAGGTCAAATATTAATATCTTTTCAGAAACCTGATGTGGAAAAACTTAGAAGAAAGATTCCTGCATGCCAATGATGCAGATATGATTGGGACTTGCTAAAAAAAGTGTTTAAAATTAACGCTTTTATACAGCATTCCTTTAGTCCTGGTCCAATCAATCTGATCCGTCAAATTACCATATTTAAAAATCAATTTATAAAGCGTGTCTATACTCCTACAGAGAAAAGGCAACCATCTGAGGAAGATGCATATTAAATCCCCTAACAGCTGGGTGTACAAACAAGGCTAAAAATGAATAGTTGAGAAAAGCAGTCTAAAAATACAAATTAAAGCTCACATTAACTAAAAAAGACACTAAGGAATCTGCTTTCAAATGTTAATCAAATATATGTAAATAGCTGCAAATATGTACTGAGACAAGTCTGAAAATCTTCTTATAATAAAAATTTATTTTTACAGGTCTGAACTGTACTGGCTGAAGCAATCTTTTTTTATCTAATTACAGTTTCAACCTTAGCCATCATCTTTTTACTTTTAATCTTTTCAAATCCAAGGCATTACCTAAGAAAACTCCAGCCAGTTCTCACAAACCTGGTTTTATTTGAGGTTTCTGTTCCACCTCCCCAACAGAGCTAATTTCATTTGTTATTTTTGCTTATTTATTTTATTTTCTATTAAAAGAATCAGAGCCCAATATTACAGGCACCATTTTGCATATCAAAAATTTCTCCTAGTAAGCCAGCTTAAAGAATCCATATGCACTGCAACCCAGGTAAGAACAGGATGGGTTCATGGAAGAGCTGCAAAGACAGGTGGTTCAGTCAGGTGGGATGGGATGGGACAGAGCACAGGAGACTGACCAAAGTTTGGATTTCATGAGGTGACTGCAGAGGGAGCTGCTCCTCTGGGTTGGTGTCAGCTTTGTAAGGAAAGAGGAGGCTACAAACTAGAACTACAATCTTTCTTCTCCATCCCTGTCGAAAAGGAGGAAGTTCCTTAAAATATATGTCCTGGTGACATGACAATTTTCCTGCCATGGAAACAGCACATCTTATCCCCAAGGGAAGCTGATTTTGGTTAGCACTGGACACGCAGCTTTTAAGAGACTTCTTTCCCAGTAATTCTTTCCTGTGAACAAATTGTATTAGAACAACTTCCTGAACATCCATACAACCTTCAAAGTATCAGAAAGGGGCAGACAGAGGAAATCAAGAGAAATGGAATACTGGGTAATCTAATAAGCCTTGTCATGGTGATAGAAGCTCTCAACAGAGCATGACAAAGTGGAAAATACCCACATTTCTGGGGCACTTATATTCTTCCTCAGTCAGCATCATTGCAGAAATTAAACACATTCAATCCAACATCAAAAGCTATGATATAAAGCTATCATTCAGTCTAGGACCATCTCAGAGTATTTCATTTAATTAACTGCTACATCTGGATCAATTCTCTTAGCACAACAGAGCAGTTTCTGCTGTTTCCTCTTAAGTGTGAAAAAATAGATTAACAGAAGGTAACCAGCATCCATCAACAAGAAAATTGCAACAGATGATTAAAAAAACCCCGAAGTCAAGTCTATAGTACCAAGCTCTGATAGCACTGGACGTTCCAATTTACTTTCCAAAGAAGCACTGCCTGCATGACTAAAAACCAAGTTAACTTACAGCTGACTAGTGATTTCACAGCTAGATCAGCAGCAGCCTCAACCAGCAGAATGATCCAAAATAGTGCTGGTTGTGTAAAAGCTCCTCCAGTCCTTAACGTGGCTGAGATGAAGAAGAAAAAAGCATTAGCACAGGAAAAGCTCCAGGATGATACTGGGGTATCAAATATGCACCTGTGCATCCCATCATACCTCGTAACTTCCTGTGTCCTTTTATGCCACTCTCATAAACCCCCAACTCACTTGTGCTTCTTCCTTCTCACAACGATTGGCACCATCTGGCCTAATCCTGGCCCCCACACAACATGCCCATAATCTCATCCCCCATCCCTCATGCTCTATTCCTTTTAGCATTATACTCATCTGTACCTTCCACCCCCTCCTAAATGCTTGCTCAGGCCTAAAAAAAAACCAACCAAAACCAAACAGTGATACCATCAATCTGTGAATAGAGCTCGCTGAAGCAAAGCATATTTTTGGTATGTTCATCCTATGCTTCCTCTTTAATCTATCTTTGGTGAAAGAGCTTACCAGAACTCGACAAACTGTTGGAAGAAAGCAGTAGTCCTTCTTTTTGGAAGAATGGCCCATTTTAACTCTCAGTATTTTATAATGACAGTCACAAATCCATATCGATTTTTTAAATTTAAAAAAAAAAAAAAAAAGCCAAAAAACCAGAAAACAAAACCCCAGGAACCTTCAAAAATACAACTTCTTGGATCTTACAGAGAAGACATAGGCAGGCAAAAATTTGCATAACAAATTATTTTTTAATTAGGTATTTTGGCATATTTTATTTGGTATTTCGTTTTACTAAGTATTGATTTTTATTAGGCATTTATTTTTATTAGGCAGTTTGGTATATTTGATTAACCCTGGATTTATAATATATTTATCTTATGCCTCCAGGCTTCTGCTAGTCACCTACAAAGGACAACAACGATTTTCCTTCACCACTTGATGCATATTTTTGGCACCTAAGGGTTTCTGTCACTTGCTCTAAACACTGGAGATCACCCATGTTTAGGGACAGGATATAAGGTGGGGCTGGCTTTTAATGGAATTAAGCTCTTGGTTGCCTCTTATCTTGTCAGTCACAGCTCGCAGCCAAACCAGCAGCCAGGTTTGCAGTCAGACAGGCTTTTCTCCCCCATATCAAGAATTCAGAGGCCATGATGGGAGAAGGAAGTAGCTGGTCCTTCTCTGCAGCCTCAACCCAGCCCTCCCTTAGAATCATACAGCAGATTTATTTAACAAGTATTTTCCTCATACAGAAACCTATGACAATCAGTGCCCTTGATTTTTCCTGATTGCTTCCTACAATACATTAATGTTATGCCTTTTGGTTTTTTGTTAAATTTCATATTTGTTAGAGGGTCACAAATTCTTCCCAAATCTCATGGTGTGGGGTAACATACAGAACACAGTAATTCAATGAACACTTCTAAGCAACACATCAACTGCAGAATTTCTGGCAACAGGTCCAAGTGACTTAGGTGAACCCTACTAGCACTGAGTCATTGGGAGAAAAAGGAGAATGGAAAAGAGAACTTCTTTTATCCTCCTTTTCTTTTTGCTGAAGAATTTGAAATTCCAAGCTCAGCCATAGCTTCTTACTGTCCAGTGAACATGGGCAAGAGCATAACCCTAAACTTCACAGCTTGGCAGCCCTCAAATTAAAAGCAATGAAAGTTTCAAGGACCTTGTTACTGGCACTCTGCAGTTGCCTAGGCTCACTGTGAGCAGCATTGGAGGGTTCATGCTGCAGACAAGAAAACAGATCTGCATCACTTAGCAACCATAAGGCTGGACTTTCAGAGGAAAGATTTTAAGAAGAAAAATTCTGGACTGATAAACTTCATGACTTAGGACCTTTTCGAGAAGACATCCCAACACGCACGACAGTGAAGCCTCCTCACCTCCATTTACTGTTCTCCATCTAGAATCTGATATTCAAGCTAGTGTGGACAGAAACAGTACTGTATTTCCTCAAATAAAACATATACCATACTTTATAAGTAAGAAGTTATCTTTATGACTCAATTGCAGTGATATTGAGAATAAACTAATCACTGCATTATTTAAATACAGATATTTTCAAGTCTCCATAAGGTCTTTGCCATATTTAAATCACCTTCTTAGAACAAAATACAAGTATTAACTACTAAAAATAACAAGGTGCATTTATCAAGTTCTCACTGAAGAAAAAAAAAAAAGAAAGCACTAATAGAATCTATTTACATTAAAATTATTTGGGGTAAAATTGAATATATGATGTCTTTCTGTTCCAGTTCAGAAAAAAAAAACAGGCTACACCAAACAGAGATTTTACTTCAGTCAAAATTCCTCCAGAGGACATTAATCTCTATAATTGTTTGCTATGCCTCCTCTTATCTTTTAACAATTTTCAAATATAACTTCCATATGCATCTTCAGTACTAGCTCCAGAGAGGAAGCACATCAATCCATCTGCTACAGCTACCTCAGCCTCCAGCACAGTTACACCACTGTTCCGAGACTTCACCTCACGCTCCTCTTCAGTTCTAGTCCTGGGCCCCAGTTACATATAGGTTTTCATCACACATATGTGGTCACTGTTGAGGCTCTTCTGTTACCTGAGTGGCCATTTAGTCTTGGAACACAGATTGCAGTTACCCAGGCAGAAAAGATAACACTGTAAGTTAAATTAATCACTCCAAAATTAAAACAGATTTTAACCCCAGGTACCTACAGATCTAACATTCCATTTTTCTAATCCTGATGACAGTATTAGATCATTTCACTGAATGAACACCTTTTGGGTTTTCATGTTCTCTCTTTTCCTTCCTCTTTTGCCATAAACACAACTCTGCCGAGGACGGACAGCAGGCGATTCCCCTTTCATTACTGGCAATAACCATCACATAACCTTGATCCACGGTGTGGGCAAGATCAGAGGTGTCAAAAGTAGCACGGGATTTGCTGACACGCTTACTGCAGAGCACCTATCACAACCAATATGACAAAAAATGAAACTTGATTAAAACAGATTGACAAGGAAGTCTCTGAAGGGAACTAACAAGCAGCAGTGAAGTGGCTGACGTGAAAACAGCACCTTAGTGCACTGATTCACTAAGCCAGCTGAAGCCCACTGCGTTCCTGAGAGGCCTCCTGATCCTGAGGTAAGGACTTCCCAACTTAATGCACTGAACTAATACTTTGCAATTGCTCTGTCATTAGAAACTGACCACCCACCACATCAAATTGTTTATACCACATTACTTATATTCTTCTTTTTCTCACTCCATTCTCTCAGAAAGTATGTTTGCTTTCCATAGAAAACCATTTCTTCTAGATCTTTACGTCCCTCCACATACACTGCATATTTCATCTGAGTCTCCAGTCCCTTAACACACAGTACAGCAATGTCCAGTCCTCCTATTTAACTTGACCCAGCAGCCACAGCCAGCTGCCATCAGCTCCTTCTCTTGTTCACTGACCCATTGCTGTACATTCCCAGGTTAGTGGAGCTCCATTTCTGTGGATCACTGATTCAGCCTCATGTATCCCCAGCACTTGGTGCCACTCTCTGACCCAATAAAATAACATCACCCCCCTTTTTCCATCTCTGAACTCCTCAGTATTCTCCTTCTTGCAGGGATCTGCAGTACCAGAAATGCAATCACCTACTGCTCCCTGCCTAGCAGCAACAACTAATTCAAAGTATTACCACAGCAATTTTAATAATAACTGGTTTAGAATCAATCTTTCCATCCCATTTCCTCCCCCTCACCCCAGAAATTATCACAGAATGGTAGGACATGCACAAGGCACAGCAGCAACAGATAAAGCCCCAGTCTGGCAGCTTCCCTACAGCAGAGCACAGGTCAATTAAAACAGCTTTTCCCCACACACACCATCCTCACTGTAACAAACCTTCCCCTTCTCCAGCAGTCCTATCCACCTAAGCAGCAATTCCTACTTACTCTGGTCTGAGGATCCCCAATGCCTTGATGAATGAAAACCCCACAAATGGCAAATCTTCCCCCGAGAATCCTGCTGGGCTCAACTGGCACGTAGAGGATAAAACCCGCAAATTCTTCTCTGGTTCATCAAAATTTGAGGTGTCATCATCAGACTTGAGAGTAGGAACGAAGGGGGGAGGAGCTGGTGAAGAAAAGCAAGAAGGAAAGACAAAATTCAGCTACAGTTCACTCTGCAACAGTCCCACTCATTCAGTGCTTGCAATGGCACTGCAGCTCCTGCTTTTAATCTTGCTAACACAAGCAGCCCGAGCTGCTGCTCTCCAAGCGTATTACAGCAACAAGAGATTAACCCTTAAGGCACCAACATGGCTACCACTCTGCAGGCACGGCAGCTCCCACACTCATCAAACTGGGGTTTAGATGGGGATTTCAGACTGTGGGCTTCAGAGGGTTTTTTTAAACATACATATTGAATAAAATCAAAGCACCAGGATGAGAAAATCATTACTGTAATATAGCTAAAAGTCAGTCGATTCTGATTCATCTTGAAAAAGAAAATGTCTCCAACCTGTCCAATTAGTGACACTACCTGAGAACGAAGCCTGATCCTATGCTAGTCAGCTAAGGGATGTATCTTACCCTTCAACACTAACAAGAATCTTCCCAGCATGGGCTGCTAATCAAGAGCAAACTGGTCTTTCTCCTGGAAGGTTCTAATAAATTACAGCTACCAGAATCTCACTGGTCTTTAAGAAAGGAAGAAAGTAAGATTTTATTTCTCTGAAAGAGCTTGCTAAAGATCTGGAACTCTTGTCGGGACACCACTGCAGTCTGGCTCTGATACAGTCAGCTCTGAAGAGAGGCATAAATAGCAGGAATTGCAATGTATTTCTTACTATAATTTCTAAATTGGTACCACTTAACTTGTTAAGCAGGTCTTTAATTTCAGCAGATTTTCTCTTGTTGGCTTCAGTTTAATTAGCCCAAGGAACAAAAGGACAAGTTCTCAAGGATGCGCAGTACCTGAGCTACCTGCTGGCTTGGCTACGTGTGGAAAAGGAACGAATGCAAGAGCCTGCTGTGCAATTCCTACCTCATGAAACCACGTTTTCTAACATTTATTTATTTATTTATTTCATCACTCGGGTCCCCACTCACTGTAACTCTATGGAGCAAAAAGGAGATTAGCAAAGGAGAGACAGCTCTTCAGTCAGCAGCTAGAATAGCCCATTGTCAGCAGCTGATGGAAGCAGAGTGTGTGAAAACGGTTACCATGGATCCAGCACGGATCTCCTGAAGGAGCTGAAGGGCTGATGGGGATTGAAGAACCAGGAACAAACATTCCAACCCCTGCAGTGCAGGCTCCCTGCTCTCCTCACTCCCTGCATGCTCGGGATTTAACCCTACCTGGCAGCATCGTGACAGATGCTGCTGCCGATGGGACTGACAGAGGCAGAACCAGGCACGGCTGGAGCTTGCTGGCTCCCTCTAGGCTGCCAAAGCCTTGAGCTCTTAACTCTTTATTCTCTACACAAAGGTAGCTGGAACTACCCATCAGACCAGCAGCAACAACCAAGAAGAAAAACCTGTCTGTGTAAACGGCCAAATCCCAACTATACAGGCAGGTTTTGGTAGCAGCTCCCCAAGGAGCCATCCTGCCACTGCTCCCAAGCAGGAAAGTGAGAAGAAATGCCATGAAGCAGAGAGGATGCTGACCACATACAGTGGTTCCAAGTACATTAGAATAAGATAAATGGGGGAAATATACAAATTAAATAGTTTTTGTAGTAAGCAGTTTTACTTACTGGCTCCAGAATGTTTAAAATTTCTGTCAATATCAAGAATTTATTAATTTCTTCTATTTTATTGGTTATAATACAAATTTAGATCCAATATAATGCTGATACTTATGTACTGTAAACATAATTGTGAAATACAGATCGTTGATTAGAATATTTTTTTTTAAAACAACATTTAATGACAGGATAATGTCCAGCTACTCTTTCATATGCTCTTAATGATTAAAAAGAAGTAATAGAAAGCAATTTGTAAGTATATCATTTTTAATGCAAATATTAGCTCAAAGTCACAGTTCATTCACAGCAGAGGAGGATTAGTTCAGGGCTAGTATTTTTTCATTCAGGACCTTGGCTGAAAGAATTCTGCACATCCTCCTACAGGAAAGGGCTGCTTTGGGGTTTTTAATATTGTTTCTGAAGACAGGATCTGTCTGCGAGGTAAAGTAATAGAGAAAACAGCAAACTCTTCACTTCATGTGGGAAAGTCTAGAATCTTTCTTAAAGAGGAAGCAAAAAACAAACTTGGCTGCCTTTTTATACCACTAGAAGCACTGTTATGCACTCCCCAGACCCTGACAGACATCTTCATCTTTGAAAGAGAGATCCAGAGCTTTTCTTTGCACCAGAAACCAGCAAAGATCTTAAGAGTCATCTCCAAGCCCTTGCAATTAAAAAACAAAAAAAAAAGCCATTCCTATTACCAACAGTACGAGTTCCTGCTCAAACCGCATGCATAAAAGAAAATCTCATTTAACTATGCATGCACATAAGGAGATGAAAAGCGCTCAGTGGGGGAACAATGGATGCACAAAGATAAAACTGAATCAGACACAGAGCAAATCTTTAGGGCTGGTGGGAAACCAGTTTAAAGAGCAGAATGTTTTACACTACAGCTTCCTCTAATGTTTAATAAAATATGAGAACAAAGAAAAGAAATTGCGAACACAAGATTATAATAATAATGAAAAAATCCTTTGCCATCTACTTTGCATTCAGTAAAAATCCATGACTAACAGTCCTGAAACTCTGCTGTATGGCTTTGATACAATATTTGTATCAAGAAACAGTAGCAACTAAGCAGAAAACTTAGTCATTCAACAAAAACACCTCTAGATGTTAAGTAGGTTCTGGACTTGTCAACAGTGACACTGTTCTGAAGCAGAACTTCTGAAGAAGTTTCAGCACATTGGAGAAAAACCACTCAGGAGTAAGAAGGAATAACTTAAAAAAAAAAAATCTAGATCTACTCTGTCTGATTTTGTTAATTATTTGGTAGCTTCTTCATAGTCTTATTCCCAAAACTAAGGAGTGCTTTGTTTGATATCCAAAATACCCACAGAGTAAACAGAATAGTCTTGTAAAAACAACCTAAAACAGACAAACAATTTTGTTCTCAAATGTGGGTCTGATGATGACATAATCTCTAGTTAAGTTATTATTTCTTGCTTATAATCCAAAAGTTGTCACACAACTATAGTATTTTCAGAACAAGATGAAGACTGGTGAATGCAAATACATTGATATGCTTATCACTTGCTTCTTTAAAGGGAAGAATCCTTTGGTGGAGGTCAAGATAAGCCTCTGAGAACGAAATGTGAACACTGTGCCATCACATCTGACAAGGTGAAAAATTTGCACTTTTTTCAGGCTCACTCAAAATGAAGGCAAAACTATTACTCAAAAAGATAGTAAACCTGATGCTTCTACTCACACAAACCAGTGAGGTATAAGGACCTTCTTGTCTCTGAGATGTTACAATGAACGTACATGTTCTGTTTACCATTTAAAGTATCTTGTGGAGAACTGCATGTTTTAAAAAAGCCAATTGCTTGCCTAGATACCTCCCCACTTGTGGAAGGATGTAACTCTCTTCCATCTGTTCCAAAGGACGACTTTCAGAGGAAAAGGGGGTGTTGTAGGTTGCTAAGTTAAAAAAAAAAAAAAAAGAAAAAAAGAAAAAGCCAAAACCTCCACACACACACTCCAGTACTTTAATCGGTTTATCATTAAGATTAGATAAAGTGTTTCTCATGGAAAGAAGCCTTTTTTTTAACTCTGTACTCGTGTATTTATGACTAGTTGCCTTAACCAGGTCTTTCCATCCTTTCAAAATATTTTCATGCAAATTCAGAAGAGAGAGACTGCATTTCCCCTGGGACAGTGAGAGACTCAACTCAAATAGAAAACTTAAAAGCAATAGAGAATGTTTATTAAGGATAAAAATGTGTCTTTTCTTGATCCACAAGGTGATCTATAAATGCTTTCAGAAGAAAAGCAGCCACATAGCCTTTTTAAGTAGGTTAGGCATTACTCTTCCTCAGGCTCTAACAGCCCTATTTGAGAAAGTGTTATGGAAGAAAAATAGAAAATCCCAGTGATGTCAGTTAAGGATGTTTTCTTTAAGATCACTTACAAAGAATGCACTGTAATTGTTCTAACCAATCTTTACAATATTATCTCAACACCTCTACTTTTCTGTCAAGACAATGATCCAACACATCTATTTCTGCTAATAAAAGTGATCTTCAAGCTGAAATGAAAGTTGTCTCCACTTCAAGAAACAGTCAATACACTTCTCTGATGACAGGAATTTAAATGAAACACCACAATGTTTAACTGTTAACACACTGAATGACAAATTTGGGTTCACAAGGACGAGTCTTGGACTTACCAATAATGAGATTTTGGTTCCTGTTTAATAGCAGGAAACAGCCTAAAAATCAGTCTTCAATGCTTTCAGAAGTTCTTTTTGCACAAGACATTAATTCTTTTATTCTCATATATACAGTTTTCTCATGCAAGTCCAAATATGCCATTCCATTTTCAAGACCTCTTGGACTGCAGTTACAAAGCAATTCTTAAAATGAAAGGCTCTATGCTATACATATATATTGCTCAGACAATAAAGTCATCCAACCATTTCCTAGCTAGATTTCAGCAAGCAGATATTTGGTTCCAAATTAAAAAACTGATGTAATTTATGGATTTCAAATAACAAAGGTTAACTAACAAAATCCCCAAATTAAATATAATAAAGTCTTGTTGCTGATAATTCAAATATACTATTCCCCCATTCTCTACCTCTGCTTTTAGATAATTAAATACTCAAATAGTTCTGTTAACAACTTTCCTGTGAAATATCTGATAATTTATCTGAAACACAGACAAATATATTTATTCCAGGTTAATAAATTTCCAAGAATTTTCAGAAAATTCTGTCAAGAATAATCAACACAAACTTTGAAAGATTTGTTTTATTTTTGGGGGGAAAGTGTGGTGGTATCTATTTTGCGGTGAGAGGGTTTTGTTTAATAATGATTAAAAGTCATTAAATAGCAGAAGTCGACAGAAAGTAAAATCCATAAGTGTATTTCAGCACACTTCTCCAGTGAAGGGGAAAATTACCTGTTGAGACAGATTCAGTTAAACCTGACCTTAGGTTTAATGGCTTGATTCTGCTTCTGTAACTTAAGAGCTGCCTCTACAGACACACTCTACTTGAACCCAAGGAAGTTGGGAGCTTTTTTTGGAAGCAACTCTCTTTTGGAAAGGGGTTTACTAAAAAGTCAAGTGTTTCATAGGTTACCATAACAACAAAATGCAACACTGAAAAACCCCTTAATGACACATTCTTAACCAAAATCAGTGCATTAAAAATGTGCTGAGAGCTCCAGGATAGACAACAGTTAAATACCTGCAAGGAAAAAGTACCAAATTTTTCCCTACCTTGCTCAGTTTGAAATAAAAATTACATCACTGCTCTTATAGACCGGAGGAAAGTCTGACTGTATCGACACAGAATTTGTTTAACAGTTGTAGAATCACAGAATCATTTCAGCTGGCTTTAGGATCACCAAGTCCAACACTCCACAACCCCAGAATCTTTGATCAGAATAACTTGAGAGAGTGAGATTCTTTAATATAAATCTCAACTCTGTGACCTCTTCCAGCACTCACCAGTTTCCTAATATCCTCAGGCTGCCATTGCTCCAGTCAAACACCACTACTAGCAGAGGTGAAGATTAGAAAGAAACCTTTAGCTCTTAGATAGCCCAGGCCAAAACTGGCATTTGTCTTGAGTAGAATGACAGCACCACTGCCCTGGAAAACCAGCACCAGGAGAACCTCTGCCGAGAGCAAAGCAATAGGTGATACAATGAATCTGCTGTTTAAAGCAAGAAGACTGCTGTGTTTTGTGCTAGTTACAGTGGGGGTTTATCGAGTATGAGGCATAACAACAAAGTGAGGGGTCAAAACTGCATTAATCTTCACAGTAAGTAGGTCTGGATATTGCAGGGAGTGATTCAATCCACTGGCCAGCTGCAGACAGAAATCCCAAATGGTTATTTCAACATTATAAAGACATCGAGGTTGCCTACTCGCTTCTCCATCAGCATCACTACTGTTCCCATGAAGTGGCAAAAATGCTCAATTAACTTGTGGAGTCGTGTGAACACTAGACAGGCAATTGCCAAGGAAACACCAGAACATATGCCCACATGCCACTTCTTTTGCTTCCTTGATTTGAGATAACGTGATATAAATGCAATGGAAAAATTTCAGAAACTGGTGGCTCAGGCAGGGCTCTGGGGAAAGAAGGCAGAGTGAGCTGGGGAATGTATGCTAAAATGATGAAAAGGGCTCGAGGCTCAATGGCTCTCAAAGGGCAGAAACAATGGAATTTAACAGAACAGCAGCTCCACAAGTTTGAAATTAATGAATCAACAGAAAAGTGAGCAAACAGTCTGTGGAGCTGACAGCTGAAGTGCTGAGATAGTCATCAAAAGTAGAAGCACTGGCTTAAGCAATTTATCATGGAAAATGGAGCACAATCATTCCCTTACAGCATATTTGATAAAAAATATAAGGCCGACACGTTGCTTACCCAAATAATCTTACAGTCCAAGTAATTTCAAATACTATCCAACACAAACCATAGAGATCATGGATGATCTGTGAAATATTTGCTTTTGCCATGGAGCTGGTGCTTCAGTACTTCCAAATACTAGATGCCTTTGCTTACATGGTATTTACAAACAGTTTTGTGCATAGAAAATTATCTGCCTCACTGGTTTTATTCTAGTCCAAGTTGAATGAACAGATTTTTGACCAAAAAAATAGTGGTATATTATCCCCATTGACTTTGAGGAAAAACTCCAATGGCCCTGTGGCCAGACATTTTGTCACCTACTGGAGCTACAAAAAAGTAAATCAACCTTAAGTGAAGTTGGTTCACAAGCAACCAAGGAGATAAAGCCAAAATTAAGCAACCTGAGGAGGGAATGACCTGAACACTGATGCATTTTAATCTGAGGAACGACATGGAAAGGGACCATTTTGATTTTCCAGTCTAGTGCTTGCAGTAATATGGCAACTGCATCAGAAATTCATGTGGAGTTTTATTAAACTTCACCTCACCTTAGAGTATTCACCTATTCAAAAGCCAAAATTAGCTGTTTTGTTAAAAACACCTTCTCCAGGACACAGTCCTGTTTCACTATGAATAATACAGATAAAACACACTTAAATACTTACATTGTACAAATTTTCCATTACCCAAAGAAATATAAATTATTTATAAATACAGCTTAATTTTACTTACTGTTACGGATATTATTCCAGTCAATTTTAGAAAAAAATGGATGGCAGCAGAGACCCTCATAACCCAGCCTTTCCTTCTGCCCACAAAGAAGGCTCTGGATTAGGTCAAGAAATTCACTGCTAACTTTCACATCCTCTGGGAACTTCAGAAATCTCTGCATTAGAAAGAAATGATTTCTGCTCAGTAGGAAAACAGGCTCAGAACAGTAAGATTAAGTTTCATTATTCTGAGATATGTCGGGCACAAAGGATGAATATTCATAGCACACAAATATAAGCATGGTGCATTTTATCCAAATAGGCTTTTATATGCATTTACTGCAGCAAAGATAAGAACAGAGGAACAACCCTTCCCACTCAGGCAAACAGGTGGGGTCACCATCTTATGCTGAACACTGGCCAATGGCAGAGACAAATGGAAGAGTAAAATAAGACACTTCCCCAGAAAATTCTCTCAAACTTCCAAGGGTTTGTGGTTTAGGATTTTCTGAACCGGGGATGATGGCACCTGTTACAAAAAGTAGCTCGATATCTACAATACAGAGACATATAAAGACAATACAATGCATAGATTCCAAGTATTTTATGAACACGACAAAGTAAGAGACATCCACAAGCTTCTTTTCTCCACTGTATAAAACAGACTTTAGTTACAGCTTTTTAATTCAAGAACAGGGAAGGACTTCTCTCTACCTGGAAGTTCATGATGTTATTGAAAGTTTTTGCTGAAGTCCCTTCAGTGAATGGAGTTCTTCCATAAATCATTTCATAGGCAATGACTCCAAGGGACCACCAGTCACACTCTGGACCATAAGAGGCTTTGCCATCCCCACTCAACCCTGTCAGCATTTCTGGTGCCATGTAGTCAGGTGTGCCAACAGGTAGCCTGGCATTGACCTAGAAGCAAAGACATGCCAAGTGAAAATACAGCACTTCCTGTTCATTTTCATCTTGGTAATAAAAAGAAAAGGGTTTTTTTCTTTTTTTCTGGGTTTGGTTTATTGGGGTTTTTTAATGAGGCCTAATTTTCAGTCCTCCAAGTGAATTTTAAATGAGTAATTTTAAGCAAGTCTGTCTAGCAAATAGATGCAAGGTTAAAGACACTGATAAACTGATAAACAAACAAAGCAAGATATTTGGTACAAAAGGAGTCAAAGTATCAGAGCTGTTACTAGAAAGGACAGGCTGCTAAAGAAAAGCTGCATTCCAAAAAGCACAGGATGACTGAACTGATGTTTTAAGCAGCAAACACACTCTGGCTCTACTGCTTCAAGTAGTATTAACAGGGATACATCACAGCTGAAATTTCAAAAATAGTTAAATTTAGACATAAATATTCCCTGCTCTCCTTCCATTCTCTGTCACCCCTACCTTTTTCCCTTGTGTACATGATCAGGAAAGTACTAATATTTGAATTTGTGGACTGCTTAGAAAAGGCAATTCAGGAGTCAAAATTGCAATAATTTCAGCACTGAGTGGTATAAAGAATGAAACAAAACAGCAGGCAGGCTAACATAAAAACCTAAGGGTGACTGAAAAGATAAAGTGAACACTTAAAAGGAAAATGCAATGCAGAGAAACACTGAAAATGCAAGAACAGGGAAAAAAAGAATAATCATAATCACATTGCAAAGAAAATGCTATGAAAAAATAAAAATTGTAAAACAAGACCAGAATCTGGTGCAGAACTTCATGTTCTCACTAACATATATTTGAATTTTAAATTTTCACTGGAAGTTGCATGCAGTTACCAAAACTTACAGTAACTTATAAAAAACTCCACTGCTTCAGATTTGAGTGTAGTGCTTTCTGGTGAGTGAAGCCCAGAACATTGTAATGTGACTCATTTAATCAAGAGCTCCCCAGTCTTCAAAGATATGTCACCTTAGTTACAACAGACACAATTTTCATTCCAATTATGAACAATTACAAATCCACGTCCACTTTAAACACAGCATTAAGCTGCTTTAGGAATCTCTAGAAGTATGATTCTCTATCATAGTCCAGCATCATGAGAAAGCAGGACTTGCCTATATCCTTCTTCTGTATTAGTAGTTTAATAAGCAAATATATATCTACTGAGACCTGCAAAAGATATTTGAGCTCATGTCTGAATGGAAAAATATGACTGAGAACAGATTTCATATCAGACAAGGAGGGTAGAAGAGCAAGGAAAAAGTACCAAGTTAGTAATGCCCTTTTGTCTGGACAATCCCAACAAGCCACAGAAAAAGTTTTAATCCCATCATTACCGTTTTGTTCACTGTCATCTTGGCAGCTGACCCAAAGTCCACCAGTTTGATGTGTCCTGTTCGGTCAATGAGAACATTCTCTGGTTTGATATCTCTGTAAGCAAGAAGAAGGCCATCAGTACCTTTCCATCCATTCCCTACTGTCACATCCAGACATCAGGGCATCCCCTTTCAGCTATACTCAACCATTGCACAAAGCTTTTCCAGTAGGAGTCTTATTTCCAACTGCTCTTCTGTTTCCAAACAAATATGTAAGTATTAAAGTTCCCCTTATTTCAGGGAAGGTTAATAATTATTGATAGAAGATGGAAAGAGAAGGTGGTTTTCCACCTTGACCACATTGTAACTGAGTTACAGTAAAGGATCATGTGGCTTTCTTCCCAAATTCCCTCCCAACTTATTCTGCACGTCTTCCAAATCCAGGCAGTGACGTTGCATTAGAAAGCCACAGCCTGTGCTCCAAGTGCAACCACCACTGCTCTTGGAACATGGAATACTTCATAACATTTCCACGTCCTCAGAGTGGAATAAATTTATTAAATACCAATATGATTTGAAAACGCACACAGTAACGGCCTCCAAGCCTTGAGAGGAAAGCTCTGTGATATTTAACTACTCCAACAACCTATACTGCCCTATTCACCAGTCAGCATACAACAACTTTAACAATTATACTAATTTCTCATAGTATTTGGTGCCAAAAGCAAAAGTCTCTCGAAAAGATTTAAATTTTTTATAGTGCAGCATTAAGGCTTCTTTTCATTCAGCCTCCAGAAAAATATATGTAACAATCCTTTCTTGATATTAGGCTGAACTCTGCATCAAAGTTAATGCCTTTAGCTACAATTATAGTTGGGAGTCTGATTAGTTTTCTAATTTTGTCTTCTGATAGGGCATGTGAAATACTGTCCTGAAAGAGGACAGAATATAAAATAAAACACACATGGATGCATCACTCCAGAACACCTTTTCTGGAATGCTACTGATTAAACATTTATGTGCCATGAAATGCAACCTTTACCCACCGGTGCACATAACCCATCTGATGGACACTGTGAATGGCCAAAACCAGCTCTGCAAGATAAAACTGCACCATGTTCTCATCCAGCTGGTCCTCATATCGGTTTAAGAGTGACAGCAAGTCCCCTCCAGGCTGATATTCCATAACCTACAGTGAATTTTAAAAGAACATGTGTTTCACACATACAATAGCTATTCAAGTCAACTCCTCCTTGTTACACTGGACACACAGCAAACAGTGGCATGTAGTGAAGGGAATTTCAACCATCACATTGTTCTTTGATATAATAATGGCAATTAGTGTCCAATAAAATTAAAAAACAAAGGCTAGGCATTACCAAGTAAAGATTTTTCTTGTCTTGAAATGCGTATTGTAACTGTGGAATCCACGGACTGGTGCTCTCAGCTAATATGCAGCGTTCTTCCTCAAAAAATGACACCTACAAAAAAAGTGTTACATCATGATGAGAGGGAGTTAGAATACACTAGAATCCCCCATTTTTAGAAAAAAATGAATCTGTGCCAAAGGCACACATCACAAAAAAATTACACAGAAATTAAGTGCTATTTCCTTTTAATGTGCACAATTAAAAAAGTAAATTTACTTCTTTCTGTTTTCTGTTCCCCTCCCTCCTTCTTGTTGCCCAGCTTGCTTTCAGCTGAATAGTCCCTGCAGCAAAGGCCAGCTTCCCATTCAAACTGGTGATGCTTCTACCAGTCTGGAATGCAATCCTGGTTGACCTCATCTGGACTGGTCCCAGTAATATAAAACTAATCTCAAAAGAATCAGAGAAGCAGAAAAGAAGCTGAACCAATTATTGGGTAGCATCTTTTACAGCCAATTCAGCAATACATATTAAAAATATCAGGCTTTGTTGAAATCATCCTCTTGCAACTATTCAATTGTTCAGATGTTCAGTCAGACAATAAAAAATTAAATTTAATACAGAATATTGCAAATTTCTTTAGACCAACATTCCCTACTTTCACTGACCCACACTGAACAAGACTGAAGCAAGTGCCATGAGGGCAGTATCATATTTTGCTTTCTTGTCAATCTATGCCATAGAAAGGCTAATTTTAGTTTAGTTTCATTTCTGGTAGCTACAAAAAATACAGAAGGATCTCAGGAATAACTTAACTGCACCATGTCTTGGGAACAACTGATGCAGAGATTGCTGTATAAATTCATGAGGTCTTTCATGGAGTATCTCTGTCCCACTTGCCACCTTATGTCAGCAAAAGATAAGCTTCTGCTTTTCACCAAACTATGATAACAACCGCCATTATCCCTCTTTTAATTTAAAAAGTAACACATTTCTCAACCTAGTGAGAGGCTCTCCATAAAATCCAGTCACCACAGTTTGCCTTCACACCCAGTCTTGACATTCTACGTCGATCTTCAAGATAAAAAAATACCCTTAATGAATAGATTGCCTGAAAATTCAAGCCATCATCAAGCAGACAATATATTCAGTGTTTTCTTCATCTGTCTTTTCTTGTCTTACAATTGATGTCAAGGGACAAGGGACATATTTTGGCACCTGAGGATGGCACCCCCACCCAACAGATCCATAGACTCTGACAACGGCTTTTAAACACTGCAAAACTACAGAAATTTATTGCTTCACTTAAATGCAGGACGAACCTTCTCAAGATACATTTTTAACTTAACTTTAATAGTAGTGACAAAAAGGAAGTGTCCAATAAATAGCAATTTATCTTCCTACTGTCATAACATAAAACTATACATACGTGCTCCTGCGCCAGCAAGGACTCCTTGCTCATCACCTTCATAGCATATATGTCACCAGTGACTTTCTCTCTTACTACTTTGACCTCTGCAAAGTGACCACAGCCAACCACACTCTTTACTTCAAAATCCTTCACACTTGGTTGCAGTTCCTTCAGTTCAGCTACAGCCTCTGCATCTATAAAAACAAAGTAAGTATTTTTACTTTGGCCAACTGGCATTTCATAAAAATAAAAAAAGACAACATAAAAACTGGGGAATAAAACTTAAAAAATACAAAAAACATTCAGTTCCTGATTCTCAAGAAATGTTAAATCTTTCCAGAATATGCTTCTTAAAAACAACAGTATGCATAAGAACTAGAAAAAGAATGTATCGATGCAGAGTTAAGTCTGAAATATGGTACATACAAAAGAATCAGGAAACGCTAAGACAGTTCCCATAGCAACCATAATTCTGTCCCATTCATAACATCAGAGGCTGAGAGCCCCTTCGGTTTCTTTCCAGGCATCAATACAAAGTGTATTCTCTGAATATAAGGGCTTCACTGGAGTCCAGGGGCAGGGTTTGCTCCTCTGCCTGAGGGAGGCACTATCCTATTGTCTAACAACCAACCACAGCCATTCGTTGCAGACACTCAGCACAAGTTTCCCACTGACTAGTTTGGGGCAGCATGCAGGGTGATAACCAATTGCTCACAGGAGACTGTTCTAAAAATTGTTCAGAACAACAGATAATTACTGTCTGATAATTATATGTAGAAGCCATTGGATGGAGCTATTACAGAGGGCATGACACATTACTTGTGACCAGATGGCTTTCTGCTACATCTTCATAGAAAAACTGATGAACCTTCTCTTTTCTCTCTTCACCAAAAGGGATAGGAGCACATTATCAGTAAAATATTTACTCTTTTAGAAATTATATTTTTGAGGTACGTAAATGCTATTTACAAGTTACACATGCAAAATTCAGATAACATATGGAATCCAAAACATGAAAGAGACAAGGATTACCACAATCCTTTCTAGAATTCTTTTTCTCATCCCTCTAGGCACCATCCTGCTCTCAAATTCTGACATCCTCCCATTGTGCGCACTTGGACCTTTGCTGTATCCAATGCTTAGACACTTTCCAAGAAAGTGCCTCCTCAAATATAAACATAGTACAGACTAAGAAGGATGTACATTCGAATTACAGCACTTCAAGAGCCACTTGCATTTGATCTTGGACCTGAATACAGCTTTACTAAGGTTGCCAAGATCCCTTTTGCCATGTTGAGTCTGCCCACAAAGCTGTCAGATGCTCAAAGTCCTGGTTTACAGTCATTAAGTAATGCTTTAGTTCTTTTGATTCATTAAACATCCAGATTCCTAGGAACCGTCTTTTCAAATGACACCTGAAAATTAATCTAAACAAACTTACACTTCTTGACAAAGCTGCCAACATGTTTAATTTTCATTAAAGCGGGGTTTCTGCATTCTTCAAAAAGAACAAATAATGTATCAAGGATGCCTTCCCGGGAGAGAGGAGACATCTGCTGTTGAGTCACAAAGAGTGGCTTCCCCTGGAAAAAAAAAAGCAGCAATAGCAGATGGAGTCTCAGACAACAATGAAAAGCATCAAATCAATAACAGATGTATAGAGCAGATTATATATTATCCATTTTAAAATCACTTCTTCAGAAATTAGGCAAATGATATAGAAGTGGGAGGTAAATATATCAACTCACTATATCTATTTTTAATAGCTTCTACAGGTAGTTTATTTTTAACAATCATTAAGATTGCTTTGTCTAAAGTTCAAATCACAGCTTCCTTGAAAGTCTGACATCCTCTTTGACTCTGATCTGACTGGATTTTTCCCTGACATTGTATCAGGTGGGTTTTTCCAAGGCACAAATAGTTTAAACCATCAACATTAACAGTGGAAGGAAAAGCTGCTGAACCTCAGATGACCAAATAACAAGTGTTTAGGTAAATTCATCTCAGGACAAACCCACAGCTACATCACCCATGAAATAAACAGAGATTACTGGACACAAAATGCAATATTCTGTCCTTGCGTGGAAAAATCTGTCAGGCGGAAACATTGACAGACACACAAAACACAAGACCCGATACTATCTGCTGAACTGTGTGCAAACTAGAAACAATTTAAACTTCCCATTCTTTTACCCCTTCCTCCAAAGGATGACACAGGACAGTTTGGGTGCCCACAAGAACAAGTAAAGCTGTATTTTGATATGCTGGGAATGGGTAGGGACAAAACCGAGATCAGCTGCTCCCAGGCCAGATGTTCTTCACCTGAAAGAGCAGATTTAGCCGAGAAGCTCGGCTGGTGATGGGCTCCGTCATTCCTGCATCCACTGGATTCCGGGCACTGCATTTGAACTTCAACATCTTTACAGCTTATCTCATATAAATGATCACCTGAAAAAGAGAACAGGGACGTTCAGAAGGCACTTGAATGGCTGACTTTAAATTAAAAGGAAAAAGAGGAAGATGAAGAAGGATATAACCTAAGCAACTTTTGTATTCCTTTGGGGATGAAATTTATTAAAAGTAAGTAAGTAAGAAAGTAAGTAGTAAGTTTGAATGCGCCTGGACCACCCCAGCTATTAGGGTGGCTTGGGGAGAATCGCCCAATCAATTAAGCTGAGGAAGACCCCTAAAACCACCGAGCCCAACCTGTGACCGAGCACCAACTCCACCACGGCACCAAGCGCCACGTCCAGCCTTCCCTTAAACACCTGCAGGGCCGGCGGCACCGCCTGGGGCGGCGAGGGAACGGCCGCACCCGGGACGGGGCGCCCCAAACCGCAGAGGTCCCGCGGTCCCCTCAGGGTTCCGGCCCCGCGCGCTCCCGTTTTCCCGCCGCCCGCGTTTGAACGGCGCGGGGGGCGGGGCCCACCGCCATCACTTCCCGTGGGCGGTGCGCGCCAATCCCGGGCCGGGCCGAGCGGAAACAGCGCCGGGGGCGGAGGGGACGAGGGACGCGTGGGGGGTGGGCGAGGGGTCCCGGGGAATGAGGGGGTTCTTCCGCTCCGGGCCCTCGGGGGCCATCGCGGCTCGGTCGCCCCGGGCAGGCGGAGGCAAAAGCCGGGGCTGTCGCCGAGGCGCTGCTCTGCTCTCACGGGCGCGCTCCCGAGCGGCGCGCACCGCTTGTTATGTATTTTGCCTCTTTAATTTTTTTTCCCTCTTTGTTTTCCTTTTTCCAGATCTTAAAACGCAGAAATGACGCATTCCGGGTAGTTGTGGCTGGGTCCGGCTCAAGCCGGCCCTTCACGTCACAGTTGGCAGCAGCTGCTGCCAGGTAGGGCAGCCACAGGGGAAAGGAAAAGTTTTTCAGAAGCTTTAAATTTCCTGTTGTAAAACGCCTGTCTGACCTTTGCGACCCTCTTTTTGATTCCTTCACAGGGTGATTAGCTTTCGAGTGAAGCACTGGTGCAAAGCGTCCAGCTCGGCATCCCCTCCAAAGTCCCGTCCCTGGGAAGGATCGGTGGGATGCAGCGTGACCTCGGGAGCGATGGCTCCGTGAGGAGATAGCAGTGCACAACATCGGCACGAAGCACTGCTGGGATCTGTGAACATCACAGGGGTACAAAGCGCGGGGTGTTAAAATGTGTTGGCAGCGTTTGAGCTGGTAACACAAACCTGGTGGTGGGGTCCTCAAAAATAACTGTTGCTGTATAATGGCATAAAGTATTTTGCTCTCCAACAGTTATTTTAATGATGCAAATACTGGCTTGGCATCTAACTGATAAAATAACATCTTGATGGATTTATTATAACTTTGTACTAGATTGTGCTGCCTTCCACCTCTTCCACTCCACCCCTGGAGCACTGACATATTTTTGATGTATTTCTTGTCTCGAACTCACATATCTGGGCACATTTCAAGTTATTGAACCTGAAAGAGTCTTTAAAATCTAATTTATTGTCCACCACCCGCACTGCCAATTTAGTTTTTGGATTCCACTCAGGACGCTGTCATTGACTGTGTCTTCTCCACAACCACATTGCCCAGGGATGATCAGCTCTCAAAAAGAAGTGCAGTAAAGAGCTTCCTGTGCATAAACTGCTCAATTTTCATGCTAGTTTTAGTAAAACACCACATTCTGCCCTGAGGTTTAGAATTCTATCATGTCTAAAGATATTCTGTTCTAAATGTTGTACAAGTCTCATTGTCTGCCATCCAAACAGAACTTCAGCTTCGTCTGCCTTTTTTTTTCTCCAACCTATGTTCTCAGCAAATACCATTGGTCCCATCTGTTTTAACTGCCAGAATTGCCATTAACTATTCACACTGTTTCTAATTTTATGGGGAAATCACCATATCTATACATTAGTTTTGTTTTTTAAATTGGTGATCTGAAGTCCCAGAATGAAAGTGATAATTCCTTCATACTTTAAATATTTTTATCAAGAGCAATCATAGTACACCATTCTTTGTAATGATCAAATTATATATCACTTCTTGACTGTGACAGCTGCTCATGGGTATAACCTCACTCAACCTGAAGGAGCAGCAGCAAACCTGCAATTGTACAAAGCAAGGGCTTATTCCTACTATTAAATTAGCAGGTCATTCAAAAGCATAACAATAAATAGCTCTGTGATTTTTCCCTAAACAGGTCCCAATATGGTGCTCAACATGTTTTGACATCTCACCATGCATTGAATTGCTTACCATCTGTTTGGTGTTTTTTTTAATTGCAAGAGTAGGGGTTTCCCTTTATTATGTTGGCCTAAATTCTCCTCCCTCATGCTGTTGGATTGTGCTCCAAGGTGATTGTGTTCCCAAGATTGCCTGTCACTGTAACACCCTTCAGACTTGCCTGGCATCTCAGACACAAAAGTAAAGGTAAAAGACCAGGCATGCAGGTACACCAGACTTTTGCCAAGAACCTGGCACTCAGATCCTCATCCAAACTGACCTCATCCTATTTTAATGGGCAGAGAGCTGCCAAGTCCCCCCCAACACCATCTGGCTGTGAGCTTCTGTATTTACAGCAGCATCACTGAAATATCTTCATCTGTGGAGCAGCGAGGCTCTCGTGGCTGCTCCCAGGGTGTTAATGGATTTACAGATGGCAAGAAAGTAATAAACGGGTTATGGTGTTGCAGTGCTAAGAGCTAAGCATAAGAAAAAAACTGGGGTTTGTTCTACAGCTCTGTTGTTCCCAGACTGTAGTGCTGATCTACTCATGCCGAGTGGGGTCTGCAACCCAGCCCTTCAGAGCACATGGACCCCAGAAATACATCACATTCTTCAGTGGTTCTTTGGTTGGATGTTTTGGCTGGCCTTTACCATAACTAATTCATGTGCTAATCTATAATGCTATATGAAAACAAAAATGAATTGTCCTTTATCAGTTCTATCACTTTCTCTAATTCTCTAATTTTAATATTTAAAAGATCTTGAAATAAACCAAGCTCTTCTGCTTTTTTTTTTCCTCCAGCCTTAACCCTGATCACAGCTGGGTTACCACTTTCTATATCAAAATAAAAGGTTAAACTTGGCTGACTCAAGTACTGTTATAAACCCTTGCTAATGGTAGCTCTGCACTTCAGATAATGGGACCTAAATTATCCATTTTGTTCCACTTTCTTTTCCCAAACTATCACAAAGTATCCAATCCAGATGTAATACTCATGCACACTACAGGGGATAGAAGTATTTGCACAATACATCTTTGAGAATAACAGGAAGAGGTACATAAATTCCTTTTCAAAAATATGGAGGCAAAGAGAAATAATCATCAGGAAATTATATTGTCTTCTGCATTATTTTTAATTTCCTCATGAGAATTTTTTGAAAAAGAGCACAGTCCAGTCATCCTCCTGGGATAAGTGGAAAGGAAATGAAACTTTAAAAGGCCTGAAAGGCAGTTTGGTGTTTCTTCCATAGACTTCCACTAGAAGCTAGGCATAGACAATATTCTTCAATATTAATTTGATTGAAATATTAAAGGCCTTTTTTGTTTGTATTAGCAATAGGCTAATAATTAGATTATATGAGAGCCAATGCTCACTTGAGTTTTTTTATACATTCCTTTTATTTTCTTTATATTTACAGAAGTAAAATCCATTAAAATAGTTGTAAGTACACACAGCCTTTTATTAGATATGTAGCCACTATGTATTAGTTATTTGTAAAAATGCAAACACATGTGATGCTCTTCAGACCAGATCCCAGTTCTGAGGAATCCTCATTCCAGCACACACTGGTCAGTACTTGCCTGTGTTTTCTGAACAAACTCTCCTATCAGCTTATGTTGAATTTCTATGTAAGTCAAAACATAATTGTGGTAAATTTCTGCTGTGAGCAAAATGAAAAGGTGACAGAATTGAGTCACTAACAATCTTTATGTGCAAACTGAGCATTTAACCACATGAAAGTGAAGCTTTTTTAAAAAAACCCTAATTGTCTTCCACATAATAATTCATTAACTTTCATACATGGTGAAAAGCAAATGATCTTTTATATATCTCAGCTTCAGGCTTCCTTTGTGCTATCACAGGAACACCCCTGATTCCAAAAAAATTATTTTATAGAAAGCAATTTATTAAACCTCACGATCTGTCAAGACACATGAATATTGATGTGTTCACATTAACATCTCCTGAAGCAGCCGAAAACTAGATTTGTCATGACTTAATGGGAATTGCACGTTGCAGAGCAACAAGTGACAGGAGCTTAATTAAAGCATAACTGACAAGGTATCTGAGCCAGTGTAATAAATGTTTTGTTTAAAGAACCACTTGCATGTTTTCTTTGATGGGGAAGGAAGGCATCGTGAACTCTGGTTTAGAAGATGAAACCTAGAGTGGGACAGGTGCAGCTTATCAGCTGGAAATTGCGTCTAACAAAATGCTCAATTACTCTGGAATTTAGATAGAGAAATCATGTAAAAAATATCCAATTATATTTTACCTAGATTCCAAAAGAAAAAATTAACAGATACCTTTACATGAACATACCTAATACTTTGAGAGCACAATTAAAACTTAAAATTTAATCATATATTGGTCCCAGGATGGATGAATTCTAGATGTTTGCAGCAGGACTCTTCTTTGTTTTAAATCAACAAGATTTCTGCAGGAAAAACACCCTTTTATTTACTACAATAATTTGCATGTTTGTGGGATGGGCATAAGTGCTCCAACATGTGTTGAAATTCCATTTAGGAACCTGGCATGCCTACCCTCCTGTGGGCTGCAGAACACTGTGTATTCCTGATTTGTGGAGAAAGAATTTCTGGCTCAATCCAGTCCACCGACTATATTTGGAAACTGGAAATCTGACCATCACTGAGGGAAAGTGTCCAAAAAGAGCCCTTCTGTGTCAATATAAATGGCAAGTTCTTCATCGATCCCTGTCCCTGGGATCAGCGAGAGGCAGGGACGAGCCAGGCACATCTCCCTGTCCTATACAGGTGCTTTGCAGAGCCCTGCACACCCCAAAACCTCCTGCTGGATTAATTCAGGATTTAGCTGGTGTTGACAAGTAGTCATCTGTCACTGTACCATGGTGATTTGGGGGAGAACAGGTCTAGTTATTGTTTGGAACTTTCTGGAATGAATAAGATTAGATTGCTGTTGGCACTACAGGATGTAACAGTATGGCAGGCAGCCACAAGGGAAGGATCACTGAATCAGTTTTCCACTGGAGTAGAAAATATCCCCCTTTTTGAAATAGGGATGTTTGTTAGTTTCTTTGGTTGGGGCTTTTAAATAGGTCAGTTCAATGTCCGTTGAAAACTAAATTCATTTGGGAAGAACATGCTCATATGAAATCCACACACTAAGGCAGTTGCTCCAGTTGTCTCTGCTGGAGAAGCCATTGGGAAGTACAAGGCACCTTCCTGTATCACAGCACTGTAGGATCCTCAAGGTTGGAAAAGTCCTGCAGGATCACTAAGTCCAACCATGAATGCAGCACTGCCAAGGCCACCACTAAACCATGTCCCAGGTGCCACATCCATATGGTTTTTGAGTACTTCCAGGGACTGTGACTCCACCACTGCCCTGGGCAGCCTATCCCAGTGCCTGACCACCCTCCTTTTGGTGAAGGAATTGTTCCCAATATCCAGTCTGAACCGCTCTTGGCACAACTCGAGGCCATTTCTTCTTGTCCTGTCACTCATTACTTGGGAGAAGAGACCCCCCCCCCCACCTGGCTACACCATCTTGTCAGGCAGTTGTATTGAGTCTGATGGTACCCCCAAAACTCATTTTCTCCAGGCTAAACAAGCCCAGCACCCAAAATACTACTACACACTACAGAGATTTGTCATCTAAAACCAAAATAAAACCTCTTGCTCTTACCTAAAGTTTAGAAAAACAAATACTGCCAGACTGAAGCATCAAAATTAAGTATAAAAATAGATTAAACAAGATATGCCTGCTAAAAGTATGTTGGCTTTAAAAAAATAAACCAAAAACATCCCACAACTTTTTACTAACTCTGGTGAATTAAGATACAGAGGTAGACTTGGATTCTTCATTATTATGACCCAACCTTAAGGGAAAGAAAGCATATATTCATATAGTTGAACTTGAAATAAATTCTTTTTCCTTTGAAGATTTATTCCAAAAATTCCAATAAACAATAATCTGTGCTCTGAACCCTTACAGCACAGTGGGAAGTGTGAATAGGGTAAAAAAGAACAATAGTAGCACTTTGTGCAGGGTATAAATAAAAGCATCAGATGAGGCAATGACAGCTTTAATGTCGAAGGACTCTTCCAGGTAAGACTAAAAGAAATTTAGGTTTGATTGCCTGTCTATTTTTTAATCTGGAATTACGATTTAGGTACTTCATAGATTTAAGATGTTCTTGCTCTGAGTGGGTGTGTTCATTCCTGTCTTGAAGAAGTCAGCAATGACAGCTACATGTTACTTTATTTAATTCTTCTAGGATTAGTCCTATACTGTTTGCTTGGAGGCCAAGAAATATTTTACAGTGACTATTGTGGGATTCTGATTTTTAAACAGCTTTTCCATGTTAAGAATTGTGATGAATAAGTGATTAAGACATAACACTGACAAGCAGTGAAGTAATTTAAGGTTTATAAAGGAAGCGAATGACAGTTTCTGGCTGCTTTGGAGGTCATTGCACGGTCAAACTGCTCTTTTTGGAGTGCTGTTCCCCATTCCTCACAGTGATTGGGCTGGCTCACATTGTTTTCTTACACTTTTAAATTTCCTTTACTACCTGGAAAGAAAAGGGTACAAAACCAGTATATTTTTCCTCAAAAATAAAGCACAGTGGGAAGTTGTTGCAGTGATGCAATGGTCGTGGTCTGGCAAGGAACTACATTTAGTCAGTTCTAGTCAAAGGCTGGATACCAAAATACAAGTCTTGAAAGGAACAGAAACTCCATGTGAAAGAGTTTCTGTGGAATAAACATTTCCTGCAAAAAAATGAGTCTAAGCTACTTTTCTTTTTCCTATGTATTTGAAGTACTGCAGATGGACTTTTATTTTCAAAATCGCTTCTTAATGAAAGGTGGGTTTATGCTACTGTTTCAAATTCCTCTATAATTGAATGAATAAGTCCTAAGGTAGAATATTTCCTACTTTCTGCTTTTCTCATCACTTAGCTATCCAGTTTTCCTCAGTGCAATGGATCTTGTGCATTGCTTCTCAGAAATGGATGAGATGCAGCATTCATGAATTGTGCCAGTGGATGACAACAGCCAATAGCAGTTACCCCCTTGGGAACAAAGGCAGGGTTGCAGACTCGTTGAGGCATTGGACACATGACATCTTAAACCTTTTAAGCATGAAGCAGAAAGTAGTCAGCTTTTGATATCAAACAGTTATCAGAGAAAGCCTAATAGCCAACCTCAAAATGACAAAAAGCAACAACCAGGAAATCTATATACTATCTAATAGTTATTTGCTCACAACATTTCTAAAGAAGAACACCAGCTACCACTCAAAATCCTCCAGAAGCCAGCAATAAAAGCAATGGAGAAGGCTGGGTTCCACATGAACCCAATCCACTGTGAACAGATATTACAAAATAAAGATTATTTAGAATACAAAATGCTGGAATAAAAGAGATTTGCACACAAGTTGCAGTGTTTGTTGCACCTCTGTCTTCTCTACATTCCTCTGGCTTTCATTCTGATTCCCTTCAGTACCTCATCCTCAAAAGATGATATATTGTCTTATTCCCACGTCATATCATCTAGTTCCTGTGAATAAGAAATGGTAATCTCTCTTGAAAAGGGTTCTTTAAATCCTCCTGATTTTCTGGACATGTTCAGCTCCAAACTGAGCTGGAGGCAGAGCCAGGCAGTGCTGGCGGTGTTGTTCAACAGCTGTGTGCAGTCTGCAAAAGGATGGCTGCTCTAGAACCAGAATTCCCAAATAACATGTAAGCCTTTGGGGGCAAAAAATGCTATTCAGCATTCAAAAGTATCTAATAAATAGGTTGATAAAAGGTATTTATGAATGATGAAGGGGCAGGAACAAGCCTGTCTTACCAGGCTGTCGTTTCTGCCCAGCTGTGGTATGAGGGAAGGACACAACTCTCACAGCACAATTCACGGATACCAACACATCAGACAACTGCTAAATAACATTTTCCTTTTCATTCCTATTATTTGTAAAGGGCCATTTCTGCTCAAGCTGCATATAAATTGTACATTGGTAGGAGATTGATGCTGTCTGGCTTCATGTGCACAGTGCTTCGTGCCAGAACCATGAGACTGCAGGACCTCAGTCGTAAAGAAGAAGATAATCAATAAGCCTGGGCAGCTTGTGACGCTTAGTGACAGATTTTCACTGCCTATATGGCTATATTTTGATTTAGACAAAAATAGTCAACACCTCACTTGCATGCAAAAAGAAGTCATCTGCTTCTTATCTAATGTGTAATTCAATAATTCCTATAATTGATCTTCATTGACAGTTTTTGCAAGCTCACTCACCCACACTGCACATATTGTGCTTCCTGACATAATTCCCAACATAGATGGTGGTATTTCAACAGAGGAAACTTGTTAAATCAGGTCAAACAAAATAAAGAATCTGAATGTGCTGCAAGTCCTTGCAGATGTCTGTCTTTCCACTCTTCTCTCCTATCCAAAAAAACAAATACACAAACAAAAACACCAAACCAACCAAACAAAAAGAATCCCAGCTACTTGTATTCTTGTAATGGGCTAAAAATACAAAACCCAGTTTTGTTAAATGCTGATAGGCTTCCAAATTGAAACATCATTTTCTCCCTAGATGCTGGACTATTACTTTTTATCAGACATAACACCCAGTCTTTTATTGCTTTCACAAGGTTTAATTTTCCCTGGAAGTACCATATATATCCTAATGATTTGCTGAATTAAAAGAATTCTAAATTGGTTCCCAATTGATGAGATGATGTTTCTGAGATCAGAATAAAAATGCCTAATAAAGGGCATTTTCTCTCATAGACAAAGGAACACAAAAATTGTGCAGGTGATAATGGGTCTTCAGGCATCTGAAGGAGTGATACGTATTTCAGAGAAACACAAACAGTAGATTTTCCATTTAGAGTGATTGTAAATAAGAGAACATAATGTTCCTGTTTTATAAACACAATCACTTGCCTACCCAGCATTCTCCAACTGTATCAAATTACTGTTATTCTTGGAAGAACTGAGATATGGGAAGAGTTTAAGATACTAACAACTAATAGATACAAATAATGGTAACAGAAAGCCAAACTTCAATGGAAGGCTGGAAAATCATTTCCAGAGCATTTGTTGGCATAGGAGAACCCCATTTTAATTTTCTATAAATACAACCCTTTAAAACAAAACATTATTGGAAGCACAGAGCAAGAAAGATGTAGATTCTTTTATTAAAAGATGTAGATTCTTTTATTCTAGATTCTTTTTCCAGCTGTAAGACCTCATTCTATAGCAGTTGAGAAATGATTCTCATGAATCAGCTCTTTCACACAGAAGCCTTTCCCCCCTTTGCCTGGGGGTTGACTCCTGGCTGTGCTGCTGAATGATTTTTCCAATTCCTGGTGGCTTTTGCAGTTCAGGTTAGTTATGCTGCACCTTATTGAGCTGGTAAGTCATCAGGAGAAAAAGGGAGGCAGCCAAGGGTGACGCATGTGCAGACACAATAAAAATCACAGTAACATGCCCTTACTGTTCATGCCCCCGGCGAGTTCCAGCGAGGCTTCTGCACAGGGCAGGGATGTTGGTGTGCTCTGAAGAGCAAGACAATATATCCTGAACTCTGCAGACATATCATGTTATGTGGAAGCATCTTCTTTTTCCCACTGAGTAAGTTCTGAAACATTAAGCAAACAAAAACAATTAAAGGGCAAAGCCATAAATATTTCGGTTAGTTGTATATAGGTTACTCCTTCGGAGTTAAACTCTGGAGTTAAACTAACACAGTGTGTTTCTTACATGTTACAGACAATAAATAACACAGGGAGTAGCAAGAGCTCTAAGCTGTGGGCTAGAATGTGGCATGGGGAGTCATCCTCTTTTGGAAGGATATTCAATAATGGAATATTTAGAAGGTAGTTGCTTCTTTCCCTTTTGGCCTTCACTGAAATGTCTTCACTTAAACATAAATTTATGGAAGCAATTCATCTATGTGATGTCTTTAAATCAAAACAGTGAGGAAAAATATAAAAATTAATTAAATTCTTCACATAAGGCCGCATCTGACACTGACCTAAAAGAGGATGATTAAAATAGGCAAAAATATGTTTATTTAAAAAATATATACTTTTAATAGTAAAGCATTGATGAAAGAAACCAGATACCCAAATATATGGCAACACAGTACTGAAATCATGCACATAAGATGATATTTGATGACTCTTCCCTTCCTGCCCAACAATGTTGATTTCGTGTGGTGCAGAAGATCATGTCAGGCAAAGGTCTGGAAGCTTTATAAAATAACCTGATCTCAAGAGAGAGCAGAATCACAGAGCAAAGTACATTCAGCCAAACCCAGCTCTGCTGGAGAGCCCAAATTGCTGTGGACCTTTATCACAGTCCTTGCATCCAGGATGAAAGGCCATCAAGTCAGCAAAGCATGCACCCCATCTCTACATCCTCTGTAACAGCAGGTCAAAGTACTCTGATCCCAGTGAATAATATTTGGCTTCATTTTTGTCACATCTCTCATTTGTCATGTTGCAGGTCATGCTGCCTTCACACTCCCCATGGGAGAAGTTCACTGTGAATTCACACCAAGGCTGCACTAAATGTTAATAAATGTCTTTTCTGATGTGAGTGAGCTCACCTGGCCCCTGTAGGCATGGGATGCTGTACAGCAAAATGTAAAAATGGGAAACAAGCATAGAAGACACTTTATTAAGGTAATGTTCATATCTGAATTTCACGCCCATATAGATCATGTGTGGGTGAATATTAGATTTAAGCAGTTAAATGAATGCTGGATATTTTAGTGACAAATATGGTCTATGCACTTCCTAAAGAGTCTAGAAGTATGCAAAGCAATAATATGGAAAAGGCAGAATAGGAAGAGAGAGGAAACTTTTAATCTTAGGATTTATTTTTAGGTGACACATTGAATGGAGGTTTGGCTTTTCCATAAAACACCCACATCAATGCAGCAGAGCAAAGATTATGATGAACATGATACCCGGAGTATCACAGCTTTCTCTATAGTTGTTTTTTTCATATAATGTAGTTAGTTAATTAGATCTCCTCTGATCAATCATTGAATTACTGCTTCAAAAGGCATTATGATATGATGAGAGTGCCTCACAGAAGTTACACACTTTGATTTTTCTGTCCTAACACATTTTCAGATGGTGCCAATGAGGTCCTCTCAGCAGGAATAAAGAAATACTTTTTTAAATTACAAGCACAATTTATCTCACAATTTAAAAGGTGACCAATAAAATGACTGTAATATGCATTCATTCTCTCCATTGCTCCTTTCTGGTATTTCAGACTAATTTCTTTCACGTTTTCCATGTGCCTTATGTTTTGATCTCAAACACTCTGGAGCTTGACCTTCTCTCTTGCTCATGTTCAGCTCTTTTTTACCATCACTGTTACACATCTGTGACTTCAGCTGTGTCTCAGCATCTCCTCCCTTGATCCTCAGGAGTCCCTCTCAAAAACCAAAGCAGTGTAGTCACTACAAAAAGATATTGATAAGAACTCTTTTGTTTTCCTCTTGTCATGACTCTTGAAGAGAAATTGTGATCTAAGGGTTAAGACTGTAGGTCACAACTTCAACATGACTTTGCATGACCTGACACTGGGAACTGTTGGAAAGTTGCTGCCTTTGCTTCTCTTCATCCCTCTGTGGAAGGGGAACAGGGATTACAGGACAGTGTTACCCCAAGACTTGCCTCATTATAGTTTCTATGAAGAGCTTTGGATTCCTTGGAGAGCAGAGAGTACAGGAAGAGGGGGTGTATAATTTAAGGAAAGGTCTGACTTTTCTGCCTCTCCAAAAGCAGATCCCAATCCACACTGAACATTCAGAGGTCTCTGCACAGTGCTGTATGGAAGAGCTCTTGTGCTTGCAGTAAAGCAGGCAAATAAAAAAGCTTTCAAAGTCCTGCTCCTGTTAGTGATGTAAGTCCCTAAATGGGAAGAAAAGATGCATTGGTTTTCTGAGCAGTATAAATAATGGAAAATAATTTACTTTTTAATCCTAAAGAAATACATTTGCCCAATGAAAGAGAGCTGAACTGTTCTGCTGTTGCCTTTCCAGCAGAACAGTGCAGTCTGCAGGTAATTAAGCAACAGAAACCAATACCCATAATTCAACAGTATGTCTTAGCTATTATTTGGCAATTCTTTTTCTCTTGGAAATTCTTATATATAATATGAGCTTAAAATGGAAATTACTCATAGCAAGTTTTATTTCATTGTGAAGTGCTCTCATACAGCAATATGTAACCATATTTGTAAAAAACCCAAATCTTCTACTGCCAGCTGAAGCTGTCCTGCATTCTTATAAAGTCTGTTGGTTTGAATTTGAATGCGCTACCTAGCTGTTATGTGGGCAGCAGACCCCAGAGAGATGATACACCAGTCTGGCAACTCTCTTCCAATTCTGTGCAGTGGAAGGTTGTGACAAAGTGGAGGGGATTTAGATTGACTTGGGTATTTTTATTGCAAAGTTGATTACCACACTCCAATTAAACCCCACGACTCAGGGAAACATATTATCACCTGGAACTAATTTCCTGGTATTTGCAAGTCTCCCCACGGTCAGGCTGACAGATTAAAAACAGATTTCCAGGGACTCTCCAGAGTCAGAGGAGGAGAGGTTTCTGTTCTGGACCACCCTGCAGAGTGCTTTTCCTGGGGCCCAGGGAGTGTAGTCCCTGTCTTGTGGTGTTCACAGACACCACTTCGCCTTTTGAAAGCTGTTTCAGGAGGAATGGGCATTTTGAACAGAAGCCACTTGGACTTCTCTGACTTAAATACTCAGAAGTTCTGTTACTTCTTTCATTTCTTTTTTAGTGTTGGTTTCTCTCTGAACACCTGTTTCCCATGAGCTAGTACTTCATATATACTATGAAGCAATTTAATATTTAATTAATATTAAGAAGAAATAGCTGGCTTTTCCAGCTGGAACTGATATGGGCGAGGTGAAAAAGCAGAATGTTTCCCAGTATGATCTTGTTACCAGAAAGCACACTGATAGACATCTCACCCTGTCTGCCCACAGCCTCTGGATACCAAAAAGATTGAGCAGTTGACTTCAGGCTTGAGCATGTGTAAGGTGACAATGCTTTTTAAATAACTCAACTGTTAAAAAGAAATGAAAGAAAACACAATTTGAAAGCATGTTAAAGGAGATGGATGCTGGGGAATAGCACTGACTACCCCAAGCTAATGCAGGGCCCCCCATCCTTGTAGAATGAGCTTCAACTCACCAGAAGCAACTTAATTACTTCTGTTCAGTGGTTTCCCACCCACATGTTTATCACAGTTCCTTCTCTGGAAAAGAGCTGAGGAAACAGTTCAGGGGATGAAAGGGGATTACTCTCAAAGGCAATTGGTGCTGCAAATCTTCTGAAAGCTTCTGTGCTGCACCTATCCAAGATGCCTCCACCTGGGCAGGATTTTCTGCCTCATAATTATGCAACAGTTCAGGCTCTGTGACTTTTTCCTCTGCTTGAGATTAGTAAATAAGGAGATTCCTTTGCACCATTTGAAAGGGTAGGTTTTGTTTGGGCAAAATACCCCAAATAAAAACTCCTCAAGGCTGCACATTCCTTCAACTTAAGGCAAGAAATTAGCAATAAATAGAAACTATTACACACACAGTCTCTCTGAAACGTTTAAATGATTGAACAGGAGTAAGAGGTTCTTGTATCAGATTATTAATCTCTTGCAGTTCTCCATAAGTCTTGCTCCCAAAGAAAAAGGACAAATCCTTCCTTTCATACACACACAGCAGTGACCACAACACAAGGCTTTTGAAGCTCATGAGCCCTGCAGATGGAACACAGAAATGTTCTCCAAATCCAGCAATGTTGATAGGGGGATCACCTAAACATGGGCAGGAACAACCTCATCTTCAGTTGTGCACATCCACTGGTCACACTCTCTTTAATGCGGGACAACAACTGAGCAGATCCTGCACAGACACAAAGGTGCTGGCATTTGCACCAAGGAGTTAACAGGCCATAAGGATTAGTACTTACATAAATAAATATATAGCTAATATAAAAACCTGTTATCTTGTACATTTTACTTTAAAATTTCTTGTTCCCAAGAAGTGAATCAGGCCTCTTTTCAGATAATTTATATTAGTTTCCATAACGACATAATTGCTCAATGAAGGAAAAATACCTGGCAGAGTTGCCATTATCAGGAAAAAATTGACCACAACAGTGAGTGAAAGAGGCTGCATTAAATCCTACATTGCTTTGTGTCAACATGTTCAATTACAATCCAATAATGTCATATCAAAACCAGTGTTCCTAAGATGAGTCATTACAAATCACAATATATTCCTAAGAAGCAGAGCAAGATAAGAGTGAACAAATATTTTTCCCCACGACAAAGCACAAACTCATGTCCAATTATTCAATGGTTGCAAAACTCCATAGCCAATACCATAGTAGGTAATTTTAGGATCTAAGTGTTTGCTGTAAAGAAGTACAAGCAACACCATCTCTCTTAGTTGATGTCTTCCTATGGGCAAATGCACAGGGTACTTTGTACACTCCAACAGGAGTGTTTGCTCCACAAAGGCTTCACAAACACTGTCATGTGATAAAATTTAAGAGGGAGTCACTCACACCCACTGCTGAAAACAACTGCTTCATTAAAAAACACAGCTCTAGAACTACATGTCTCCATGGAACCATTACATCTTTAAACCTTCTGGGGGCTGCAGAAGCAGCAAGCCCAGGGCTAGGTTTGCACGGAAGTGCTCAGACTCAACAGCCTTCATGCGGTGCCCACCCTTTACAGCCCCATCCCAGGTCTGCTCTGGACGTGTTTGTGATCACCGTGTCCCCGGGATATTTTTTGTTTCTCTGCAGCTTCTCCAGCTGAGAAAGCCTGAAGCGATCAGAAGTGGCAATCCCTGCAACTGGTGCAAGAGTATGTGAGGATGGGAACCCTCCTGGGCTAAGTTTTAAAAGATTGTCCCAGTAACAAGAAGTCAGCTTGGATCCTGTGTCCAGAGTCTACCTGGAGCACTGTAAGTCAAGAAGGAGCCCAGGGTGCAAAGTAGCATGTGTTGGTCAGGGCCAGCTGTGAATCAAAGTCAAATTGCTGGTGTGGTGCCCCAAACAACTTAAGCTGGCCTGAAGTATTGGCCATGCAACTCCTCCAGCTCGAGTAACTCTGCTTGTTCCCAGCACTGTCCGCTTGGTTCTGAACAGACAGGTAGGCATGCTTCCAAACTTCACACCTCAGAGACTAAAAGTTAGAGTACAAAGTATTTCCATCTCTAAGACATAGTTGTCTCAGCACAATACTCATATATGCCATTCCCTTTGCACCTCTTGTTCCTTACACACAGAGAGGGTGAGCACAGGATGGTGTTGGGTCTGTCACTGGGCATTCCTGATTCACCCAGGCCATGCTTAACACTCTTACCAGTCGAAGGATGTTTCCCCTGACATCGATGTTATGAGTCACCTTGGTGGGTGAGTGCTTTTCCGGCTCTAGCTGATGCATTATTGATAAACCTGGAGAACAACAAACTTGTCAGAAACTCTGTGGGGATACTGAGCCTTGAAAAAAATCAGGAGTCTTTTATTTTACTACATGTTGCTTGGTGCACACTCATAACAGCTTTCTTTCCCTTTCTGTTCAATGAGAAAATTCTGTTCTTTTGTCCCTTACCAAATACACCTTCCCATCTTGTGTTTCCTCTACCAACACCAGGGAAACTCCTGGCACACATATACTGGCTAGCTTTGGACATTACGGAATCAAAGAGAAAGAAAGGTCACACACGAGTCTTATCTCTGGCTTTGCAGCTCTGGCCTGCTTGGAAAGCAAGACACGTATGTCTTTTAATTATTCAGTAGGGTAACAGCAAACTGAAGCTGCCTGCACCTCTTGCTGCCCATCTTGCAGCGGCAGGAGGCTGTGGCACACAAACACCTCAGCACGGAGGAACCAAACAAGCAGAAAAACTGAAACATTGTCAGAAATAATGTGCAGTAAAGCAAAGTGAAAAAAAGGCAATTAATCATTCAAAAGAAGGAGAGGGAAGAAGGGGGACAAGGGGAAGAGGAGAGGGGGAGAGAGAGAGAGAATGGCAAAAGAAACCGGATAACTTGTGCTGCCTCCCCTAGAAGTCTGTCAGCCCACTGACAGGAAGATTAAGGATGCTGATGGGAATTCCTTTCTCACCACAGGCAGCTTTAAAAGCACAGGACAATAATCTACTTTTACAGGTCTGGCTGTGGCTTTCCCACAACACATCTTTTTCTCCCCTTATTCTAAACAAAAAAAGATGATCCCTTGCAGTGCTTGCTTTCTGAGTGCTGCCCTCACAGCTGAGGTGAAGATACTGATTGAAGCACTTGGACTTTTATTGGATTTGTGGCTTTTCTGATGTGTAAAAAATATTTCAACCTGCTTAACTCATGCAGTCCTACATGCTCCAGCTCTTGTTAGTGTAACCACCAAAGGTCCAGACCCTCTGCCACACTTCCTTTGTGAAGAGACCAACCAATGAAATCCCTGCAAGGCAGAATACAGATTTCAAAGCATCGGATTTAACAATATACCTGACACTGGACTTGAAGAGCCTGCACAGCTTAGAGTTCACCTCTCCTTGACCCTCTGGGAAGGACAATACACATTGCTGTACCCACAGCTTAAGATGGATTGCCTGTTTCAGTACCTCGCTCTTTCAGAAACCTTTTTAGCAGAGTGAATTGCACTGGCAGGTTGCTCTAAATGGCTCCTTGAGTCAAGTTCTACAACTATTCTCATGGCTTATTTATGAATTGGGTAGTGGTAGGATGGGGAAAAGCAAGAAGGGGAAATTACTTGGCAACAAATTCAGTGCCATCCTTTTGTCCCGTAAGGAAGGAACTTTTTGCTACTTGCTTTTCTTATACATCGCTAAGTTTTTCATCCAAGCAAGAAAAGAATGATTGAATCTCTTACAGGCAACCCAACACAAATAACTTATACCTATGTTTTATTTTCACCCTTCCTCCCTAATAACACAGAGAAGGACTTCATATGCCCTGGACAAGGTGACATTCTTGTGTTTTGTGATGACATCGCTTGCATCAGTCACTTGCTCTCGGTTCTCTCTGTGCTTGAGTCAGTCTGACCTTCTTGCGTTTTCAGGAAGGGTCATCCCTGTGGTGATTTCCAGGCTGAAAGATAATTTGTGCTGTGCACACAGGAATCTTCTGCGTCACGAGAGCATCCGCTTTTGAAATGCTTGATCTACATCTACACAAGAGCTACTCACTATTGCAGTTCCTAGTACCTGAGGAGTGAAGTCTCACAGCAGTGAAGGCTTCAGCCATGCAATTAAAAAAAACCCAACCTCATGTTTGACTTGTTTCATGTAACTAATTCTTCTGTTTTCTGGGCTGAGGTTCTCCAAAGGACATAACCAAGCTTAACTATGAGGAATAAGAGCAGAATTTGGAGTTGAGTGTCCACTTATGGGTAGAAACTGTCCCAGCTGTCAGCTGAAGTGAATTTTAGGTTCTTAATATATAATGCCACCATATCACTGTAAATGAACTCTATTATTATGTTCTTAGTATTTTTCACGGATAGTTGATTTGGATAACACATACAAGATTAAATACCAGCAAAGCAACAGACAAAAGAATTTTAAAAAATAGTAACCTAATGTATTTCTAAAAAGTCAAATCAATAATTAAATTTAAAGGACAATGGAATTTTTTATTAATTTTTTAAAGTGGAAGTCAGTAACATTGTGCTGTAAACAAAGCTTTAATCCAAGGTTATTCCAGTTATATTGTGCAGTCAATAGACCCCAAAAGAGTATTAAGCTTGCATAGATGCCTGACTAAGATGGTGGCATATTTACAATGCATGGCACTGATTTATATATGCTTTTTCCTCTCCATCCAAGTAATAGCTTTTCCTCATCCCTATCCTAACAGATGCAGCTATGGGTTTTGCTTCAGGCTTTGTTTGGGGGATTAAAACCATCTCAGTATAATCTCTTTTTGTTTTATACACTGAAGGAAGCATTAGAGATGAAAATTAATACCACAATGGATTTCATTAATCACACCAGGAGGCTTGGTTTGCTGTAGTAGGCACTTCCAGCAGAAGGTGCTCACAATCAGCTTAAATATTAAACGCCCTCCTGTGTTTAAATAGCAATGATCAAATCTGTGAAAGCACAGCTCCGGCGTCAGGGCAGGGCTTTCTTCAAAAGGGCCAATACTGTTCAGACCAGCTCACCTTATGGTGAATCCTGCTTTCCAGCAATGTGAGCATCAGTTGCTTAGAAGGACAAAAGGACTAGAAGAATCAGTGCCTGGGGGAATTGCTCTGAGATAAAGGAGGTGTCACCTCTGGGTCACCAACCCAAGTGAAACCATAATGGTCACAATGACCAACAGTTACCACCGTGGGACGGGTGCTGGCACCAGGGCACGAGGTACCAGGTGTCTGCCTGGTCCTTGGAGAGCAGCACTCATAGTACAAAACACCCCTGGCATTAACTGACACTGCCAGGAAAAGGGCTGAGTATCGACAGGTCCTGCTGGCTGGGCTGTTGGGGCGTATCCCCATGGAAGGCCAAGTCCCAGTGGCAGATGGCCAGAGGAAAGTTTGCATTCCCACAATTCATGTTCTAACTGATATGAATAATCAGCAGCTCTCCAGGGCCCTGGGTCTGATGCCAGGCAGGAGCCAGCCCTGCTAGAAAACTGCACCAGTCACCAACTGTCCCAGCCAAAAGCATCCTTGAACTGATCTGTTGGGGCTGTTGCATACAGATGAACGTGGTCTAAGTGAATACTTTGTAGAAGGAAGGAAAGCAAGCCCCATGGAAGTAGGAACTAAAGAGAAAAGCTGTAAAACTCATAACTCCTTTCTGGAGAATCCAGCAATCGAAAGCAGAAGTTTCCTTAAAAATGTTTTTATTCAGTCACTATTAAAGCCTCACTTGAAATTAAAGCATAATCAGAAATAGAGGGAATGGGGTCTTAGCAAACGTGACAATATAATGTTTCATGCTGTGTTATGCTGCCTCAGCCCCCCTCCTGTGGCAAGAAGGAAAGTGATGCTGGGATTTAAGGGGAGAGACAGTCAATAAAACCCAAACTGAAAACGCAATCAAGTCCTGCCCCTATAGAGAGAACAGTGCCAGGAGCAGAACTGACTACAACTCCCAACATTCACTAAGGGTACCTTTAGGACAAATGTTATCCGGAAACATCCCAAACAACGTGAAATTGAAAGCAAGCCCCAGTGGTTGTTGGAAGCTGTAGTCAGCTCTCCAGGGCGAACCACCGAGCAGAAAGATCCCGAGAGCCGCTCTGGTACCCAAAAGATCCCATCTAGAGCTCTGGAGGAGCGCGTAGCGAGCAGGCAGAACGCGCTGTGCCCCTTTGGGGGATGCCTTGGGCTTTCCCAATGTTCTGGGGAGATTTTTGGCCTGGGTCTGCGGCAGAAGCAGCGAGATCTGCCCGCGGCA
>VXBA01003908.1:142142-204797 GCA_013399895.1 Serilophus lunatus
TAGAGCGCAACCAGGACATGAGCCGGCAATACGAGAGGATGCACAAGGAGCTCACCGACAAGCTGGAGGTGAGGCCCCGCCGCCCTCCGCGGAACGCGGCCCCTTCCCCGGCGAGCCCCGGGCACGGGCCCTGCCGGGCAGCCCCACGGGACTCCCCGTGGCCGTAACGAGGAAGGAAGGGTCTGAGCAATCCCTCCGAGGTCTGGGGAAGGCAAAGCCTCTGTTTTCTCCCCCGCTCCCCCCTGGTTCCGAGCTGCCGTGTCGGCCCGGGGCGGAGATGCAGCGACGTGCTCGGGAGGTTCCCGGGGGACTCTTTTGCCCCAGGATCCAGGTACCACCTGGGAGAGGAGATGGGAGCTGTGCTCTGCTCATCTCGTCACAGAAATACCTCGGAAGTTAAATGTACACAGCAGGTACTGAGCTACAGAGCATATGTGACCCTTATGCTTAAGCTGTTGCAGCTGAGGCATTAGGCTTGGCAGGAGATAAGCCCTAATGATATATCTCTTAGCTGCTTGCTCTGAAAAATACCTACAGGTATCTGGAGAGAGCGGTTTGCCGGGAACTCAGGGGGTTGAGCTATTTATTGATTTTTAAGGACAAAATAGAGCTATTACAAAGAGAGACTTTTGCAGTCAGCTTCTTTTGGAACAACTCTCTTGCACAACTGTGTGAGAGAGCCGCTATTATTACCACCACTCATTTTCTCAGATGTATTCTTGAAATTGTATTTCTTCCAGTAAGTAGTACTGCTTAAAAGGCTAAGAAAAGCCTCTCTTACCTTTCTGGAGAGTTTGAACACTGCTGGATTAACACTCCAGTTTCAAGTCACAGCCCTAGACCAGTTCTTTCCGCACAGTCCTGCATATTCCTGTATTCCTTCCTTACAGACTTAACATTTCTCAAGTTTAAGAGGATTTGTGAAATTACTGTATGGCCTTTGTTCTCCTGACACAATTCCTCTTTATTATTAAACTTGGCCATTTAGCTGATCTCTTCTTCTCTGCATTTTTTGTTCCAACCAAAGAATACTGAAGGTGATGTTTGCTCAAATGTTGTCTAGTGGCTCCATTTATCAGATTAGAATTTCCCAGAGTATTGAAATTTGCCAGAGTGAATGTTTTCAGGTTGATCTTTAAGCAAGAACAGATGTATGTGGCGTTGTGCTGACGTGGTTTTCCTTATGAGTTGGAGTAGAACTGTTCCTACTGTTGAAGGAAAAACACACATGTTTAGGTACTCACTGAGCTGCCTGTTAGGGAATTCAGGAGCCTCAAATACCACTTGCTGTTTGCAAAATGACAAAAAGGAGAGGGGGGGACCTATGACTTTATTTTACTTCAAATAACATCCCCCCAGATGTTTAACTCTGCTCTGACAGGACCATTTAGAAGGTGAATGAAGGGATTGTAAACACAACCAACTGTTTACATCTTTTCACCTCATTACTTTCTCCCTAACTTCCCAGTGGAATAACAGATTGCTATTTTCCAGGCTACCCATCTGATAGGAGTTCACGTTATCTACTTAAGGGTCATTTTTTTTTCCGCTGGATTTGGCAAATCTAACCCAGTGCTACTTCACACAAAAAAATCACATTTGATCATTAATCTTCTACAACACAAGCCTGGTAATCCCAGCCTCTGCAGATTAGATGCTGGCCTCCTCCTGCTGCCACTGAAGTGAATAAAATTTCACAATAACCTTTTCCATTTCAGAGGAGCAGGGAGGAAGGACCCGCAGCTGTTACCTCCTTCCCTATGCTGAGAACTTTCTGGTGGTGACCAGAAGCAAAGTCTCAGATGAGATCCTTGGTGACAACCTGATATAATGATGTTTAAGTAGCATTTAGGAGGAGAAATTTTCTTCCAGTTCACAGTTCAAAGTTGGTTGTAAGAGCTCAGTGAAGTCTCCTCATTTCACAACAGCCAAGGTGCTGCCCTGCTCCTTGGGTGCTTTGCCTCAAGATTAAACATATTCTAATTTTGTGGTTGCATTACTGAGGTACAGCATTCTTGCCATTCTGGTAAGAGGTCTGGCAAACCTTTCACTTCACAGCCTGATTTTAAATTCATTTTTAATCATGGAAATGAAGTCCTGTAATAAATTCTAGTATGCGATCGTAGTTTTATCCTCTCTAAGGGATTAAAACAGTTAATACTGCTGTTCCTCTGACATGGAGAAGCCTGCTGTGTCCAAGCATTTTACAGCATGAACCCTCTCCATCAGCTGGGAAACTCCCCCTTGCTTTCATCTCTTTAAATGAGGACCAGCCCAGCTCAGTTAAGTAGAAGAGAAGCTGTTTTCAGAAGAAAACAGCTTCTAGAAAGCAGTTGTGTATAAAAATCAATGAGCAGTGGAGAGACACTCCGGAAACAAGAAACTCCTCTACTGAGGACAGCAGTTTGCCCTATCAGCACTACGTGCACGAAACCCCTGTCCAGATCTGCAGCTGTACAGGTGCTGGGTGAGGGCAGACAGCTGCTGGGAGAGGTAGGAGGAACCAGTCAGCATGACTAGTCTGGTTTATTCTCCTCTTTGCAATAGCCTCTCTGTGCCTCACTGCACCCACAGTTCTGCCTTCTCCATCACAAGAGAATAAACTTGATATTCTTCACCTCCAACTCCAGCCTTTGTGATGGCTGTTTATGAACCCATGTGTAGTGGGGATTTTCTTTTACAGTGAAGGACTATAATGCCTTTTAAATGATTGACGGCTTCTAAATCACATTTGAGTGTGTCTTGGGCACTTCAGCTGCAGTGCTGCTCCTCAGCAGGCTGAAGCTCCATTTTCCATTTAGAGAAGGCCCTGGATCTTTCTCAACGTTGCCTAGCAGTGAAGGAGGCAGAGCTATAAAAGACAGAGTTTTTCAGTGTGCTGCTGAAAAATGAGACTGTGGCTGCTCTAGCCACACCTGGGCTACAAACAAGATTTCTTTGCAATGGTTGTCATGGGCCTGGTGCTGGGATCTCATGCCTACCTATTGCATTAAAATATTTATACTGTTGTTTAGCTCTCTCATTTGCAAGGCTGCTCACTCTTTCAGTGTCTGAAACACATGGAAATACTCTGCTGTGGGCCACTGTTTGATTTGGAAGGTGCTGCTAGACTGCACTGGAAGGAGCATAGGAAAGGATTTGGAGATAAGGCCAAGAAAGAGAAAACATGCCATCTGCAGATGCTAAAAGGTGGAAGATTGGTGCTACATGGGCCAGAGGCATGCTGAGGAGCTGGAGGGCTTTGACACTCAGACCTCCTCAGGAAGGTGACAAAGACCCTGCAAGGGAGGCTGTATGTCATCAGCTGCAGGCACCCAGGGGAAACAGCCCCCTCACAGCCAGTATTTCTAGCAAGCAATAAAAAGCCACTTCACATAAATGAAGCACAATTTTCTTTTCCACCTAACAGGTTTATTTTCCCCTCATATCAGAAGTGTCGTGGGAATTGTTCACCAGGGAATGATACCCTGGGAAAAATGGGCGAGTGCTGCCAGTGTTGGGCCCAGTGGGTTTCTGTTCTTTGCTAAAACACATTCTTAAAAGACTAGTGAATGCTACAGAAAGTAGCAGATTATTCTGGGGGTCAGAAGACAACCAAAAAGGAGAGGGCTCCTGCTTTTCAGGTTTCCCTGGTGGTCCTAGGACTTGGCCATGTCCCCAGTCTGTGACTGTTCTGCAAGTAAGAGGTGTGGCTTTGGTCACCAGGGGAAATTCACGCTCAGAGTTTTGAAGCAGGAATTCTTTCAAACGGGCACAACATAAATCTGCTTTGACCTCATTTGCAGCTCTGTTTCAGTCAAGCCCTCATTTAACTGAGCCTGTAAGATGTGCAAAGTTTCACTAGATTTGTGTTGTGCCTCACTTTCCAGCCAATCCTAAGCAGAGCAGAGTGTCCAGAACTGAGAGTGGTTTCTAAGAAACCCAAACCCAGAACATTCATGTACATAATGTCGACAGCAACCAGTTCATTGCAGCCATTGCCATTCCAGAGCAGGCTGCATCAAACAATGGAGTTACTGTGCTCTATCTAACTCTCAGACAACTAATTAGGTCTGGAATAGAAGGAGCAAATGGATAGATGATTCAACTGTTGTTCATAAGACCCATATGACAAGAAGTATGCCTCATCTACATTCCTCATCAACAGTAAGGATACAGTTCATGTATTTTTGACTATAAAGGCAGCTTTAAAAGAATTGTGCCACTAGCCACTGAAATATTGCTTTGGAGTTAAGCTGGGCTCTGTTAAATCAATTGCTCTGCCTGACCTATATATTCCGCCTATTGACATGCAGCCTACTTTACTCTTTTGGCAGTTATTTCAGTAAAAATTCAATGTGCTGATCTCCAGCGGCCAAGGACAGGCCAATTGCTGGAAGTGGAAAGCGGCTTTAGTGCCAGTGACCTGCCCTGATATGGGATTGCCTTCTCCATGGCATTGTCATGCTCTAGCACCATTCCCTTTCCTGCACAACATTTCAGCCCTACGCATAGGTGAGGAAAAGGACACAATGTCCACTTTTTTCCCTCCCTTCCTAACCTCTTCCCCTCCATTACTTAGCACCTAGAACAAGAGAAACACGAACTACGGAGGCGATTTGAGAACAAAGAGGGAGAATGGGAAGGAAGGGTGTCTGAGCTGGAGAGCGACGTGAAGCAGCTGCAGGACGAGCTGGAGAAGCAGCAGGTTCACCTGCGTGAAGCCGACCGCGAGAAGACACGGGCGGTCCAGGAACTCTCCGAACAGAACCAAAGACTCCTGGACCAGCTCAGCAGGGTGAGTCACCATGGCACAGCGAGGGCAGGGACCTGCCACCCTGGGCTCAGGAAAGCAGCTCTGCTGGTGGTGTGGGAAACACGTGGTTCTGCCTCTGGTTATACTGCACAGGTGTCCCCATAAGACGTGCTGCCTCTAAACTGATTTTACACCTTTAAGGAGTGATGCATTTCATTGGCCAAACAGTTCTGTTTCTGGATTGAATGGTCATTTACTGCATAGATGTCTCTCTCAATTGTTTTTTTATCTAAAACTGATTCGGAAAATCTGTTTCTAATTTACTAATAGGCTGAACAAATGTAGTATGCAAGGAAAAGGCTAATCTGCAACAGTGAGGCAAAAGGCTTTTTGCTGGCCTCCCTTTTTTGAGCTACATTGGCTGTAATGTAGAATGGAACATAGCATGCCATTCTCAGATGGTGTGTCACTACAGATAACTTTGCCATGGTTAGATGTGTGAGAACCTACTGAAGTTCCTTGGAATGTTGCCTCTGAATGAAAGAGGATTTATAGTGAGGCTGCTACAAATCAGCCTAATTGACTGAATACTTACAGCATGAGTATCTTTCTGAAAGCAAAAAGCAGTTTCTGCCTCCTTCCCCCAGAAGTTAACCTGTCTTCCAGAATTAAGAACCTTGATTTTTTCTCCCCACTGGACAGTTAGTACAAACTATAATTTTAATGCTTGAGAACACAGTTACTCCAGCAGATGAAAGCATTTTCCTCTTACTAGTTGCTTATTCCCAAAATAGCATAGAACAAAAATACACACCACAGACTTATTCTGAATGGGCCCATCTAATGTTACAAGAGCACCTTTGAGATTCTGTCAGAGATGAATCTCTGGGGCTGACATGAGGATCTTGCCTATGGGATTTTCACCTTGATCACTCAAGGACAAGGAGACTGAAATGGGCCAAGTGTACAGTTCTTCACTCAATCTCTGCATGCAGTTTTCCTATGCCTCTGGAGGTGAGATGAGCAGGTTTGGGGCATGACACTCCCTACTGACACTTAAGGAAATCATTCCTCATTCTGCTGTAGATTTTCTTATCAAAGACTTAAAAAAGCCACTTAGTGCAATTTTATTTTTTCAACTGGCTTTAAAAAAGATACAAAAATACCTCAACTTCCTTAACTCAGGAACTATGCTAAGTTTATCCATGTTTTTAAAACAATATTTCCTGAGTGTAGCAGATGAGTTAGAGAAGATCTTTCACCTTTTCTCTGGACAGAGCATATTTCACATACAACATGGATGAGAGATTCCACCCAAGCTTGCACAAGTTGTGTGTTGAGTCAGGTTTCTTATCCAGGGCTAAGAACTTGTCTCCCATCAGATTTGGTGACCCTCAGTAATTTGCTGTGTATGTATGATTTCTGTCACTGGCTGAGAAATGTAAGATTTTTTATGGTCCCAGCATAAGCATAAACTGAAGAACAGACTAGAAGGTAGGAGAGGAAAACCAGACAGCTTGCTTTGGGCTTTAAACCTCATGGGATTATCCTCACATGACACTTGCTCTACAGGAGCCTCTCACAGACAGATGCTCAGAGAGACATTCAGTTAAGCCTTGTCAGAGGAACCACTAAGTTAAATCTACCAACATGCAGCGTCCAAGCATGGGCTTTGTTCCCTTAACTCCCTATTACTGCCAGAAACAGTCTTCATCAACCCACTTCAGAACTGCCACATCTGAAAAAGTTGAGTCTCATGCTGCCCTTTCCACTCCAGCTTGGAGGGCTGTTGCTCTCCAATGCAGATAAACAGACTGATGGAGACAGAGCTTTTGCTTGCTGAGGCACGATTCAGTGCTCATTGAGTTTGTCACCTGGCCAAAACTTGCCAGTAACTCAAATATAGCAATGGATGTAGCAGTAGTGTAAACAATCTTCCTAAAGTCAGCTGACTCTGGGCAAACTGAAAGAGAAGGGCATGAGTTCATAGGGATTTACTTGAGGCATCTTAAAATCTCAGCATTATCTTAGCACTTGATTACTGGCTGCTTAGTATTCCATATTTGCTGCTCCATAGTGCAGTTGCAGTCTCATGTGTCTGGTCTCTTATTCTGAAGAGGTTGTGCATGTAATCCCTGAGGCAGTGATAGAGCTTAAATCCTGCACCCACATAGTTCTGGCTCCTGTACCACTTAGGCTTTCCATTAATAAAAAGGACAAACACAGCTGCATGGATATGCTTGTCTACAGCTGTGTTGCCATGGGCTGGAGTCTTGCCTGGGATCATGAGCTGAGCCCTGAGAGAGGAAAAGTCCTACAAAGAAGTGCTGTTACAGCTTCTGTGACCTTTGAGGTCTTACTGGTGTCCTCCTTCCATTCCAGGTTCTGCATTTTGCACTTGCCTTTTGTGTTATGGTGGGTTCTTTGAGAGGAAAGGGTTAGGAGAAGTCTGGGATAAGGCAATGAAACCCTCAACTCTGCCCCATCCAACACTGCTTCACTCACGGTACAGAAAGACAGGCTGCTCTCTGGTACAAGCCATTCTATATTAGTAGCTACTAGCTCTTTAAATTTGAATTTTTAAAGTTTTTAGCAATTAACACCTCATGGCCCCATTTCGTAATACTTGATCATCTCTCTCATGGAGAAGTTATTCCCTTGGCATAGGCTCTATATGTCAAGTGACAGTCTCAGCCTCGGGAGCTACCAGCCCACATGGTCCTGTTTGTTCCTTCTGGAGTCCCTGGGCTTCATCTTCTTTTACCTCAAACCAGGGCAGCAGCCACCAATCTCCTTCATCCTACCCCTCCTCCTTCCTGCTGCTGTTGACATTCTTTCACCAACTAATTAGGCTTTAGGACATTTTTTTAACCCTGCCTTCCCCAGAGATGAAAAGCCAATGCAAGCACATTCTTACTTCATCTAAACCTGGCACAAATGCAAACCAACCAAGCAAACACACCCACACACAGACAGCAAGGGGACCTGAAAAGCTCTGTCTTGAAATTAATGCATGGGACTGAAAAAATTCATCCTCAATTCTAGCAAAAACTGATAAGGAAAACTCAAGGATAGAGATTTTACGTCTGTTCCAATCTCTAAAAATTAGCCTCTTGCCTCTGTCACCAAGAGGCTAAATTAAGGTCCTTAAAATGATTTGAGGTCTTCTGATGAGGTGATGATATAGGAAAACTTTAAATATCTAATAATAGTAAGTAGGCTATAAGGAATGTTGCCTCCTCTTGAAATACAGCCTTTGGTTCTCTGCTTTTAGCAGAGTGAAGATACTGCCTGAGGTTATAACAGCATTAAACCATGGGGAAAATTTGGTGAGCTGGACTGGGACTGCATAGTGAAAGACACAGCTGAGATGCCAAAGATCAAGTTTAAGATCTCCACAGTAGCCTTATTTTTTAATTTGCTAAGTGATGATTAAAATCCCTTCTGCACATTGCTTTGATTTCTCTCCCCCACCTCAGCAAAGCAAAGCAGGAGCTCTCAGCAGTGTGTCCATACCAAGCTAAAGGCTAGATTTACCAAGGAGAACTGCAGAGCTCATTATGAGTAGGATGCCAGGGTACAAAACACTCACCAGAAATGCTCATAGATAAAGTATAGGAGTCAAAGAACAGTTCTGCTGAGAAAGTCAAGGCTTGGGAATTATTACATGTTCTGTTTCCAGCTCCTTCAGTCTCTCCCATCTGTTTCAGTTCTCCACTTGGGAAAAAGAAAAAAATCCTATGCTCTCTGTCCTTTTGTTATAAAATTTGAGAGGAATGTGTATAGGGAAAGGTGTCCTTACATGTGCCCACAGCAGGTAACACAGCAAAAGCCCTGTCCCCACCTTCAGGCTTCTAGGAGTTACTAATGCAAATAATAATAACAAGCAGCTCTCTTCCTATAATGAGGCAACATATTACTACTTTGTCAGGAAGTGAATGAAAAAAAGACTTTCACACTGTTCCTAAGTGCCTTCGCCAGATGGCTTTCCCACACATTTCCTGCTACCCAGCTCTGGGCTCCTGTAGCTGTTTGCTGCGTGTAGCTTGGGCAAGGATGTATCCATGTATCCTCCCGTTCAGCTGGGCTTCTTTTATGGCACACGGAGCATAAGGAAGCAATTTCACTATGTCAAGCTCAGGTAGTTTTTGCAATGCAAATCTGTTTTCAGTGGCAGGAGGAAGCCTGTCATCTTGCACCGCTGAAATATCTCTTTGTGTTCAGAGAGGAGCCCTGGGTCCCTCAGAGGGGCCCTCAATCACCAAGTTCTTATATTCTCTCAGCATCTAGAGCCAACATGCTGCTACAAAGAATGAGGTGTTTCAGTCAATCCCTCTGGTACAGCAAGAACATGATCACCCAGCCCACAAGTCTCCAAAGGAGGTTTTATTTACTAGCCACAAACCCTTCCTTTCAGCCATATTTCAATTGAAGGAATTCTGTTTCTAACTTCATGCTCTAACATGCAGCATAGCTTCAGAGGCCCGGCAGACACTGCCTGGCTGTGATTTGAGAGAAACAGGTTTTTGTTCAGGCATGAGCTGATCATGTTACATTCTCTTTTTGCTTTTATTTTAAATGCATCCTTTTGTGGCGAAGAACACACAAGAGAGGAAGATCTGTTGTCTATTATTGATCTGAAGAGATTTTTCTGAATGGTTGGTTCCTGGGTCTATCAGTATAAGAACAGTGTTGGTTTTAAGAAATTCAGACTGAAAAAAGCTACTGGAACAAGTGTGCTGGGCAAGATTCACTGCTTTTGCTTTGCCAGAGATTTGTAGCTATTACACTATGAACTAGTTTGTCTTTAATTCCTTATTTTATCTGTACAGGTATGGTGTTTAATGCAAACCTCCTTATGTTTCTTGTTTATTAAGTTGTCTCTGATAGCCTGACAGGGTGTATTGGAAACAATAGCAAATCTTGACGTGAATCACCTCTGAGTGGTCTAAATTCAATGTAAGGGAGAGAGATCACATGAGAAAAGGCAGCAGCTACTTCAGGGGCTGAAGTATCTGCTTGTCATGGCAGCTCAGTTAGGGCTGCTCACTCCTTGGGGAAGGCAGAGAGCCCTTTCCAGCACTGGTTTGTGCCTGGCACAAGGTTCATTTGTGTTACTCATGGTGAGGTGAGAGGAAACAGATACCAGCACAAGACAGAGCCAAACACTGACTGGATCCAGAAAAACCTCCCATTAATCACAGCAAGCATTCCCCAGCTCCCCGCCCCTCTGGAGCATCAGCAGATCCTCACACTACATAGCCAGATCCCTCATCACCCCGGGAATACTGATTAGTGCACACTCAGGAAAGGCTCCTTCTCTCCAGTTACTTCTTCCCCAGCAGAGAGTACTTGTTAATAATTCAGCTTCATGCCACATCAGGCCTGGAGTGCTGAGGCTTTCTATGCTAAAGCTGTAAATATAGGACGTGACTGCAGCTGCGTGTTCTTGCCTGCAAAGTCCTTCAATGAAATGATTCAATGCCGTAGAAGGTAATGAAGAAACATCTTGAGGTCACTGCTGAGTGGCACTTACCCACCATCCCTCTTGGGGAAGAGACATGGGCAGGGAGAAAGGCTCAACCCTTTGCTGAGAGTCTGTCCAAGCCTCCAGCACATGTTAACCCCGTTTTAAGACACTCAGAGCTTCAAGACCCAACAGGAACAAGGCTATTCAGACATCGAGACATAAATCCAGCAAATGCTAAAGAAGTAATTTAAGCAAGGATGAGAGGGAGGCATCACTACGGAGTTTGCCCAAAGATTTTGCACCCACGCATTTCATGAAAGATTTTTACCCTTGAATCCTTTTGTTTAAGTGCTGGTGAGCACTGAGGGAATGGGCAGAAAGGGAATAGGCTGTAGTGATAGGACAAGGAGTAGTGGATACAAATTGAAAGAGAAGAAATTTGGATATTAGAAAAAAATTCTTTACTGTGAGAGTGGTGAGACACTGGAACAGGTTGTCCAGGGAGGTTGTGGGTACCCCAGCCCTGGCAGTGTTCAAAGCCAGGTTGGATAAGTCCTTGAGCAACATGGTCTAGTGGGAGGTGTTCCTGGCCATGGCAGGGCGTGGATAGGACTAGATGGTCTCTAAGGTCCATTCTAACCTCTTTACATTTTATGATTCTGTAAGAGATGTAGATGGAATAAAACAGGGGTTGTCGTTTTAATAGCAACGCCCTCCCTAGAGAAAGGGTTACATTATTATTAAAGATTTTTTGTAAAAAAAAAAAAAGTTGAGGCAGTAAATCTACAAAATCCTTGCTCATGGGAAAAAGGATGGCATCCATGGGTCCCAAGGGCTGGGTGGGACCCTCATCCTCCCGCAGGGCAGCGGAGCAGGTACCCCGCCATCCCTGGGGACCCCTGGCTGCTTGCTGGCTGACAGCACCGCACGTCCCAGCTGGTGATGTTGCTGTGGCAACCGGGTGTGATTTCTGTGCTTGCAATGCCACCGACAGGCAGCGGACACGCAGGGGGACGCGCTTGTGACGTCCGAGACAGGCGGGCGGTGGCCGAGGCCAGACTGCCGCCCCCGTAGGTTCGGCTCGCTGCCAGGACCAGTCCCTTCATCGTCACCTCACCCCCAAAGGCCCCCTCCCCACGTTTCCTCCCCTAGCTCATGATAATTTTTCCCCCAAAATCCTCCACTGAAGCTGTCCCAGCCTAAGGCAGCCTGATGTCCCTATCTCCCACAATGAGCTCCCGAGCCCTGCTGGGGCACAAGTAAACATTTTATTTCCTGGGTAAGAGGAGCCTCTTGAGAGCAGGTGACTCAGCCCTCGCAGGGTGACTCTGCCAGGGCTCGACACAGAGCGTGTCCTGGGAGTCCAGCTCGGGGTACAGCAAACAGAAATTATAACCTTCCAGAGCCACTGAACCTCCACACTGTGCGTGGCTCATCTCACACCCTCAGATGCTTCTGGTGCCTGGAGGGATCAGCAGAGGCTGGACCCGAGACATCACAGAGCCCAGACCTCCTGTCCCACCACCCCTTTCCTGAGGCAGCACATCGGCAGGAAAAAGTGTGCAGAGCACTCTCTAGGATAAATATACATAGGTGTAAAGTATGTGGTAGTCACCCATGCACTGTTTTTCCCTGCACTTCAGCTGAGCCCAGTTCACAGCCCAGCTTTCTCCATGAGCAAGTGCTTCTAGCAGCGATTTTCTAAAGTTCCTACAAGGCTTCTGCCTTGAGACATCAGCAGTACCACTAACTGTGAACATCTGAAAGCCAGAATCCCAACACAAAACTGAACTTGAACTTGGCCCAGAGTGAAGATACAAAATCCTGAATGAGTCGCTTCCTCCCCTCTTGCACTGCACTAAAAATTTCAAGTGGCTATTCTGTCTGGGCCCATCTCATTATGTTTGTAGGAATTGTTTTATTATGCAGTAGCTCAGAGGTAGGAACACATGGGCAGAAGAAAATTTTTCAAAATAATTCTGCTTATTCACACTTGCTATAAACACTTCCTCCAGGAGATTCTAAGAAAGTAGGACACAGAAGGTGTTTGCATCCAGCCACTGCATTACTCTCTAGAACCAGAGCTGAACATGACTGAAGGCTTTGCATATGTCTACACAAGAAAAAAAAACATTAAAAGCATTTGATCTTTAAAGAGCCATTCTGGATTATAAAGGTTGCACACCTTATAATTAAAGTCTTTAAATTCTTTCTTTTTTCATGTAGGATTGCCTTTTCTAAATGCAGTTTAGTAGACAATAGCTCAAGAGGGAGGTCTCTTCTGCACTGAGAGGGTTTTGCCATCTGTATTGGGTGCTGTGATTACTCTTGAAATTACAGAGGCTCCCTTTCAAGGCAGCCTAGAGCTTAGCTAACATTTTGTTTAGAATGGCATTTAGCAAAACCCAGTTGATTTTGAGCACAGATAGAGGATCAGCAAGACTTGCTGATGCCACAGTGCAATACAGAGCTGGCTAACCACAGGGATGGGAAATGCCACCATAGATGGGAACACAACACCATCCAGAGGCAAGAGTACAACGTGAAACAACTGACAAATGAGGATGTAAGTCAAGAGACCTGCATGACAGAGCAACTGGAGTAAAAGGCTGCTCATAAGTAGGCCAAGAGAGCATCTCACTGACAATCTCATTAGGGTGTCTTCCTGTAGAGGCTCAGTTCTGTAGCTGCTGAGATTTGCATCAGATTTCCATCATGGAGAGGATTCCTGTCAGTGTTTGAGGAAGGACTGTCAAGATCAGAAGTGTTGGGAACAATTCCATTAGCTGTTCTCACCATCTCCTAACTCTTCTTCCCTGGAAGGTTCTAATGTTGAAGAAAGGAAAGAACATTTTTAAAAGGAAGAATTCCGTGAATTGTTTTAGCTGGTTATGACTCTACCAAGACTAGCACAGTAATGCAGATGTGTCATAAATGTAGAGCTCTCACAGAATGGTTCCAAGATCTGAGGACATTTAGGTAACTAAAGCATCCAGCTCATTGAATATGCCCTTTAAATACCACTTACTAATTCCATTGTGCAGTTCATCTGACTTTAAAAAAAAATCTGTTGTGTTTTGTCTTCCTTACACCCTCATTCCTTTTTGTCCCTCATTTGTTCTCCCCTTCTGGAGACATCTCAAATATCAGTTGAATATCACTTAAGCTATCACCAGCCTCATGCTGGTAGTTGTCTCTGCAGTTTTGTTCCTTAAGCTGATGTGAGACCACGTAATCCCTCAGTTTCTTTAGGATCACTTTGGCCCCAACTTCCAGTGAGCCAAGAGATGAAAATTTCCTGTGATTCCCTTGTTCTCCACATCCTTGGAAGTCTAGAATCCACTTTCAGACTTGGCAGAGTTTTGTAGTAACAGAGGTGCTCTTAGAAAGCTATTCCATTTGGCAACCATTTAACATGAACTGTTTGTGGTAACTTGTTGAACAAAGCACAATTGTATTTGGTTGCCTACAAGCTCAGATCCAGGAAAACTGAACTCTTCTGCAGCTCAAGTATAGACCAGCAGATTTGTTGCTTACAGCAGGACCATGGGGCAGGTACAAACCTTGAGACTTACTAGAGGAAGGTATCTATACTTACAGAAGAGATCCACAGTCCAATGGCTTTTGCAGGTGAAGTGTTTCACAACCAAATAAAGACAAGTTTTAAGAGAGAGGAACCTTTTGGAGAAGCACTTAGAGCTCTCAGTTTTTTCTTTACTTAGCAAGTGATTTGCATAGATTTTATTGCAATACCAGAAACTGAGGCACCAACAGACTAGGCAGCAATTGTCGGTGTAAACCAATAAAAAACACCCTAGTGAAGGAAAAATCTCCTCTCCACTTAGGCAAAATACACAAGAGCTTTTCTCTTGGTCTTACAGAATAGAGGTGAACTGGAGTTGGGATTTTTAGGATGTGGATTAGGAATTAAGTGAGCTGTGTCCCATGCTGAAAGTGTATCACCCCAGGATAAGGTCAGTAGTCAGCCATTACTCCTTGACAGAGTTTAAACTTTATTCTCCATATCCCTTACATAAAGGACAACGCATATAAGTTGCAGGATAAAAATTGGATTGACATGAAGAAAAACATCCTCACTGTAAGGTCAGCTGTGTAGAGATGGCCCAGAGATGCTACAAGGTCTCCATCAAAGGAAGCTTTTGGGAAGTGGCCAAGTAGTCGCTAGTCAGGCAAGCCTGGCCAATTTTTGCGTTAACATGAGAAGAACTAGGCGAAGTTAAATCTGAAAGAGGCCTTCTGAGGTTTCTCTTTTATGCAGACAAAACTTTCATGAACATGAGGTCAAGTCTTCTTGCTGTTTATGAGTACTAAAGGAAAGAGGCAGAGAAGCTTGAAGGAGTACTCACAAGGAATAAGTGATCTTGAGTCTTTGGAACTGACCTGCATTTTCACTCTGTATGGGCATAAAGTAATAAAAGGGTGAAAGCAGATAAAAACAGGTAGGTTCAAACCATTGTTTCAGCATGAGCTCTTGAACATATCTGGATGTTGTGGGAGTCACACTTTCCTTCAAATTTATGTTTAGATGGAGCCAAATGAGAAAACCTGAAATGACCATGTTTATTCAAGAGATTGTTTGTACAATTTAGCAGTGTGATATTTGTCCAAATAACACCTATTGATCGTCTATGAAGTTGCACAACTCAAATTATTCCTGTAGGTTTGCCTCTATTCCAGAGAGATTTATTTCCCTCGGCTTTACTAGATGTTGTTTTTTCACTCTGTGCACAAATTCTTGCTAAATGCTGTGCTGTTTAGTCTTCATTTCCCTCTCCATCTTAGCACAGTGGACCAGACATCTTATTGAAGACTTAACTAATAAATATTCAAAGCTTTAAGAGCTCAAGGCAAATGCTTATGAAATCGATGACTTCATTAATACCTCCTCTGCCTGGGGCCTTTCTGTGTCTGAGGCACTGGTACCGTGGGCACAGGCCCTCACCCTGCAGAGCTGCAGGCAAGGACTGGTCTCCTAGTCTTGGGCTGCTTTATCAGCAGAGGCTGCAAGGAGCCATTTCAGGCATCATCCAATCCAGCAGCTCAGTTAATCTCTGTTTACCCAGATTAACTCTGGGTGAGATCACGAGACACAGGCCATCAGCTGCAGGCTGGCTCTCAGCAGCTCCCTCCTTTCAAGGGAGTCATTCACATCAGGCTTTCGAAACTCAAGAAATTCCTTCTCTCGTCCTATCCTTCATAATCCTCCATCAAGAGACAGTACCAGTGACTAAGAAGGTCAAATTAGGGGAGAGGGAAGGAGACAGACAGCCTTTCTCCTTCATTGCAGGTCACTGCCTCACCTCAGCACAGGAAGGGAAGATTTGCCTGGTGTGGGACAGCTCCAGACCACACAGCTTTAGTGCTGCTCCCACACATTGGCCTCCTCCATCAATCTCTGCCCCTTCCCATGGTCAGGGAGCATATTGCCATGAAAATATTTTGTTATGTGAAGCAGTGAAGAAGCCTTTCCAAGCATGAACTTGTTCAAATGAAGATATTAACTCTCCATCTTATTTTAATCTCTCTAAGTAAAGCTATAAGCCACCCCAGGTCAGGGAAAGTGGCATAATTGAGCAAAATGCCTGTTCAGACCCACATATCAAATACCCCGTGATACTAATGCTGCCCACAGCTCAGTGAATGTGACATAAGAACCCACAGCCAGATGACCATGGGGCAAGTGGGCTCACCCTGGGGAAAGGGATGGAGGAAACAGCTGGTTGTCTGGAAAGCCACTGATAAAGCACAGACACCTCCATGCCTGTATGTACTTACATACCTCCTCCACTCTTCCTTCCCCTCACATTGCTTGGCACACAAGACATTTGCGTGAGGCACCTCCTAGTGTTTCAAGCATGTGAAGTGAACAGTTTTCATTAAACCTCTGTCAGCACCAGAGACTGAAATGGCTTCTATATACTGTTTATCTCTGTTTATACTCTGTTGATGCCACAGAGTGCAGGTGGCTGGATGACCATCTCACAACACCACAAAAGCCTTGTCTGCCCCTTCCCACAACAGTGGATGAAGCTGCTGTAGGGTAAATTGGAAAAATCAAGGCCAAGCTGCTACTGCTTTAATATCATAGGGACATTTTTTGCATATGTACCAGTCCTCCATATTCATCACAGAAGAGGCAGTACTTCAAAGGCACTCGTGTAATCACTTTTTGGTGCATTCCACCAGCGTCGTTAGGCAAATGTCCATAAATACCCTTCTCACATATCTTGTTTCACTCAGATTATCCTTGTCTCCTTGGCAACTGTCAGATGATGTATAATGCCAGCAGGGATTAGCCCCAATGAGCCTTATAACCCTCATGTAAATTCTGACTCTATGAAGGGACCTGGCCAAACACTCGTGTTTCCTGGTAATGTTTAAATGTTGCCACAAACAATATTAAATCCAGGAACCTTTCAAGAAACCCGAGTAAAGATGAAAACCAGTAGGGAGCTTTTTAAGTGGTAGTGTTTATCTTGTCCTCCAAACAAATATGTTTGAGACGTGGATATACTTGGTGTTTTACATCTTGAAATGTAAAGCTGTAATTTGAATCAATACTTAAAGAGAAGGCTTGTGCTGAAAACTTGGCCTCTAATATCTTTACCTTCTTTGTTCTTTGGTGCCAGTGGGGATCACACTGGGAAATTCCAAATCCCTGCAAGACCTTAACAAACTTATACTACACTTTAACCTATTAATTTCTGAAAACTAGCTGGGTTTCAGGTCATCACTTGATATGCATACACTGTCTGACACAAGCTGTAGTGAGACTTTCTGCCTCTGAGCAAGCAGCTATGGGCTGCACCCCCATGCCCCACTCCCTCCCACTGTTCAAGCAGACATGATCAAAACATCAAGTCAAGGAGGTACAACACAAGCTTTCTGCAAGTGGAGCATAACTTTGCTCCATAACATGTTTGGGCCTGCTGAGGAAGAAGTTATTTGCCTCTTGGTACCTCATTTGGCCTTCCTGGGCTCCCAAAGCCAGCTTTTGCCATGTGTGGTACTGTCCCCACGTAGGAGATGTAGAGTCTGCCAGTGCAGGGAGCTGAGTAGCAGTGCATTATGTATAAGTGTTAAGGGTTTGAGTATCTAAGTGATAAAAAACAGCCTGTGATGCACTAGTGACGTGGTGAAACTACTTGTTCCTTCTTCAGTCCATTTGAGTATTTATAACATCCCACCTTGAGGACATCTACTCTAATTCAACAGAATAAAACAAAAAAATCTTTAAGCAGAGCCAAGGAAAGGAGGCTGAAAGCAGCACCAGCCTCAGGTGCAAAACCAAATCCAGACACACTACAGCAGAAATAACAGCATTTCTGTAATTAAGCAAACAGATCTCTGGCACAGCATTGTCGATATATGAATTCAACAATGTGCCATGGATGATATCTATTAGACTAAACAACTAAAGAGAGCTGAGAGAGGAGGGGGAGAAAGGTCTCCCAGATTGTTCCAGGAGGCCAAAGGGTGATGGGAAGCCAGTGTAGGCAGGGCAGTGACAGGCTGAAGAAAATCCAAATCATGGCACAAGCTGGTTAACAATGATTCACCTTGGGTTTTTTACATACTTCTCTGGACCTATTTGCTCCTCAGCTGTCTGCCAGCTCCAGCACATACCTCACCACATGCAAGGAGGGGGAAAAAGGATCAGTGGTTTAAGTCAGGTGATTTTTTTGCACAGGTAGAATAAAAGCCTTCCGAACTTACATGCCTATGTACTGGCAGAAGTTCTAAGCAACACCATTTTAGGCACTCCAGCACACAGCAGGTGTTTGGGATATTTAGTTTGCTACCACAGGCTTGTACACATAGAGAAATTCAGCTACAGCAGCAGGAGTAATAAAAACTGCTGGGAGCTGAATACCGTGATCTCCTCCATCACTGGTCACATTGCTCTGGATTTCAGGCAGCAAGAGGAAGAGAAATTAATCATTTGTATGCAGCAAAGCTGGGGAAGATCCCAGTTTAAAAGCCTGCTGTAGTAGCAGAACTGGAGCAGGAGATCAGCCCATGCTCAAGTGCAGCATAATGTACACACACTCGAGCAAGGCAGCCCTCTCTGCTGAAGATGAAGTGATAAAATAACTACTGGAAAGCAATGAAAGTTGCCACAGTAGGAGCACACTCAAACAGGGCTTTCAAAATGAAGCACACTCCAACAGTAATTTGTCAGGGAGTCTTTGAAGCTGAAGAACAGCCACTGCCACACCATTTCTGTTGTGTTTTTCTTGTTGCACTTTTTATCTGCTCTCCCGTTCCCTGGTTAGGACCAGAAAACATATGCATGGGTACATCATCAGTACTGACATTTGCTTATAAACACCAGAGCCAAAGCCAACAGCATTTCCCCACCCCCTCTCTCCCAAAGGGCACCTCTTTACACACTTTGCCCCTCCAAGACAAATCGCTGAAGGTGAGACAAAGAACTTTGGTGAAGGTGAAAAGTGTGCTCCCCTTTTCTCTGTTCATGACAGCTTTATCAAGGATGCTTCTCCTTACCAGACAAAGCCTCAGCCATCAAACCTTCAGTCATCCGGGAAAAGAAATCTTTTGTCAGACACAGGACAGACTGCTAAATTCTATGTGTACAGTATTTCCCAGTCTAAGATCTTGTGCAATGTTTACAGGTCTTACACTCCAGTGCTGGTTTGCCCCATACTTGGGTTACAGATCAGTCCCCAGACCTGCCTGGCTCCTGCTCCCTGCCTCAGCCCAGTCCTGAGACTTTGCTGTGTCCTCACAGAGTTAATTGACAGAAAGCAACAGCATCCGTGCCAAAAAAACACAGCTTGAATTATTCTTATCCCTCTAAGCAGCATCTTAGACAGTGGGGGAAAGGGCTTTTGATTCAATGACACCAGACCTGCATTTGCAAAACCTTGGCTACAAGTGCAAGTCTAAATCTAACATCCTTGGACCCAATTGGCTGCCCACAGCCAAGCACAGCCTTTGCAAGACTTTCAGTGGACTCCAGCTCCCAGGCAGTTACTCTAACACGGCTGCTGGGATGTTGCTACAGCAGATTTTTCTTCCTCTGGCAGCACTGCACCTCCCTCCCACCAGAAAAATAACTGAATACATGAAGGGTTTGTGACTGAGGTGTTTTTTCCCCCTTAGAAGTCTATCCATACTTTACCTTCAGTGATATTCACAGATACACCAATGCCTGAAACTCATACAAGAGAGAGGCTCTTTCCAGTCCCTGACAACTATTTTCCTACATGTGTATGATTTGGCAGAGTATAATGTATTTTGTATGCCATCCCACAGCATGTGCTGCACCTCCCTCATTTTTCAGCTGTTGCTGAAAAAGCTCTCTACATCTACTTCCTTTATTTTTTATTTCCAAGCACAGCCTTTTGTAGGACTTAAAGTACCAAGATGCCAGTGAATTTGCCAAAAGCAGTTATTTAAATCAATTCATGCAAGAACTTTTTAAAAGCTAGATTGTAGGAGGACAGAGCTCCAAGGAGAGAACTGGATTCTTGTTTCTGGACCCATCCATCATCCAGACACTGTCCACGCAGCCTCCTCAGGGGAGCAACTCAGCTGCCAGGCTGGTACATGCATGAGATCTGGCCACTTACAGAAGGACTCAGCAGTTTCACAAAAGCTGGGTTACAGGTGGTGGTTGGAAAATTTATTTTCAACTTTGAATACACCTGCTGTGGCTTAATTTAGGTTCTAAATTAGAAGTTACTATTGCATATTTGCCCCTACACACTTCTGTGGAGGGGCAGACTGCTCTGAAGGCCAATTGCTGCCCTGAGGATCCAGGAATTAAAGACCTAATCCCCTTAGTGCTGACATCTGTGGCACTGCACAAAGGGTAAACAAGTGCCTCTGTGTTCAAGCATCTGCTGCACTGAGTCATAGGCTGAACCTTGGTGGAAACAGAGTAAAACTGGGCTGAAAGGAGACAAGTGTTCATGTACTTACTACATATGGTAATGTACAAAGTATAGATTTGGCTTCAGCAGATCAAAGTGCTCAGATGTTATTACGAACACATTGTAATTATCTTTTGTCAGTGATCACCGAGAGCAAGGTCTGCCTTGTGCTCAAAGTCTGATCCAAAGACCTTGTGCTCTAAACAGATCTTTTCATGCTGCCAACAAGGGAGAACAATTCAGAAATAGCTGGAGGCTGCCAAAGTACAGGAAGAAGTATTGCTAAGTTAAATGGTATCTCTAGAAGCTTTTTGTCTGCAGGTATCCAGCACAGTTCTGTTATGCTTAGAATGCCAGATCAAACACTAGCTGACTGAGACATATTTTTGGGTAATGTGTTACCTAACAGCTCCAGAATAATCCTTCAAGAAAGTAGATTTGCACCTTTTTATTTAAGCATTGGAATGTGACATGCTGCCATGTGAGTTTCATGGGGTTTCCTTTTCTCAAAACTTTGTGATGGACTTGTTCTGTTTTATGGCATTCACCTTCCCCTTATGACCCTATTGCACATCATCAATTAAATCATTTAGGGAAGAAAAAACTTTAATGGAATAGTTTGAAGCTGTATCTGTCATCCTGGCCAATATTCACAGCAGGGTTTGGGTTTCCTTATTTTTCTAAAGAAAGCAGCCACAAATTCTGCGGGTCTGTGCATCAGCTATGAGAAATAAGATCTCTGCACTGAACATCTTCCATCTTGGTTTAGTCAAACCAAGCTCCTAAAAAAGGATCCTTAGCTTTCCTTCTCTGAGTTTTGAAACAAATTCATCAAGTCTTGAAAGAAGTGAGCAAACACACATCAGCATAGTTTCTAAGAAATAGCCTGATAGAAGTTATTTGGAATCAAACTTGGCAGGGATATAAAAGCTAATAGAACATTTTATCTATCACAAAATCTACATCTTAGAAAATGTTTTCTCTCTTCCTGTCTGAATTGTTCCTGAGAGAGATTAATATATTTTAAACCAGACCATCTTTTTTTGCACTCACTCATTTCACCTGCATGGGAATGGACACAATATTTTCATTCACTCAGATGTGTTTGTATCTGCAAGTTTGAGCATCAGATCTACCTATCTTGGCAAATTTTGTGTTTGCATATTACTACTGAACCCTAAAACAGTATATTCTGAGCCTAACAAGATATATATATTTGAAGATTTCAAGAGCAGGCAGAGCTCGTAGCCTACCATCAAAAGTTAGATCTCCCCAATGGAACTCAGTTAATTTTCTTTGAAATATAGGAGAGAGAATGCTTAAAGCCAGAGTAAGAGACTGCAAGAAGCTTAATTATTGTCTCTTTCTTCCAGGCACATTTGAGTTTGAACACCTCCAGGTTTAAAGTCTTAGACTAAAACAATTCCATAAAAAAATAAATTCAAGGATGGAGGTTGGCTGTCCTGAATGCTGGCTACCAGGGGAAGACAGCAAAGCCTCTTGGAGCAGGAGGGAATGTTACATTCCTCTTTGTCTCTACCATCATAGCCTTCTGACTGAATTTTCAAAAAGTCTTAATGACCAGGTTAAGTCTTCATGTTTCCAGTTCAGTTATTTCCAAACTAGTCAGGCATTTTCTATTTCATTATCCTATCATCTGACCCATGCTTATGGCTCACTAGAAATTTTTCAGCCTTTAGCTCAAGTAGAAAAGTCAGACTTAAGCTCAAGCAAATCTGGATTAAAAACTCACATCAAAGCTAATAGCCAAAATGCTCTACCGAGATAAAATATGCCTTTTGTAGGGGGAAAAATAACTTATTCATGGAAATTAGGCATTAGAAATTATCTAGGAGAGGAGAACACTGAACTTACTGATGCAAAACATCCAGAACGTTCCATCTTTCAAACTGTACCATTCCCTCTGCTAGTCCAAGCCAGAACTTCAGGACCTGCAGTCTCACACACAGGTGTGGGGGGGAATGACTGACTTTAACTAGAAGGTCCCAGACCTCCTTGCAACAAACTGGACCCAAGCTGTGCTCCACAAAATTAATGTGGTGGTTCTCTCAGCACCACCTGAGCATCACCAGATCGATTATTGCAGCCATAAGCCCTTTCTGCTTCCAAATAGATAACTAAAGTGCAGAGGAACGAATGCTTCATTCCAGGTGATGTGCAGCATCCACACAGAAGTAGAAGAGCTGCTGTGCTTACAGGTTATTACCCTATTCTTTCTCAAAAACAAGGAGCCAAGCTGCTGCCAACAAGCCCATATTCAGCCCTCTGTTCAGAGCCCTACAACAGACACCAGGCTGGGAGACACTGTGCAGAGTTGTCTCCTCTCCCACACTTCTTCTGCAAGAGGAATTTGCACGCAGAGAGCAGGAGCCACTTTGTGCACTACTTAGTATGGCAGTGTCCTCCAGGCACACTTTGTCCTCTGAGTTATCTCCAGTGCTAATTTATTGCAGCATTCAAAGCACCGTGCCTCCGGCAGTCCCTCCCACAGGAAGCTGGCTGACTCATTTTTCCACACACTGTATTTTCTTCTCCACAAGAGCCAAATGCTTATGTCAAGAATAAAACATAAAAAGGGGAGGCTCATGTTTAAGCACCTCCTAAACATGTGCACAACCCACAGCCACTTGTGAAGCTCTCCCTCTCATTCATACAATGAACCTGGAGATGTTACATCCAGCTAGAGCTGCCCCCATATGGCACACAACTGCCCTTACTTCTCTAAACAGCAGTTCCTAATCCTGTAAATTGACTCAGTCCAAGCGAATGGTTTTTGGGCTCTAACACTTGTCTGAGCACTTAATAAATGGCAAGACGAGGACCACCATTTTGCATTCATTCCTCTAAGCCCTTTACCAAAGCATTCAGGGGTTTGCCTTGCAGTTCTCATATATCAGCTAACCTTATAGAAAGGGATGAAAAGAGCAATTGCATTGCCAGGAAAACCCTGTTTATCTTTTTTATGCCTTGCTTAATGATGCAGCAAAAGTTCACTATCTTCATTAAAAAGACTTTTCAAGGACACTTGGACATGTTAAGGTACTGCTACTTTTTTTATTTCCATCTCCAGCAGCACTTCCAGTTTTCCAACCACAGGGAACATGGGAAGCGACTGAAGTCAGCCAATGCAAACACTTCACCTCCCAAAGCAGGCAATCCAGCTTCAACCTGGGAGGAGCCAAGTTTTGTAGAGGTTTTCACAAGGAACTAAACATGTCCACTCTAACACTTCTCCACTTCAACAAGCAGGTGCCAGCCCACTCCACTCCCAGAAAAAGGGCTGCTCCATCTTAGAGCCACCTGGGCCTCTGCCTCTCAGGTGTGAGGGCATCAGAATTGATGGGCATTAACCCATTGGCTCCCACAGGAGCCACTGCATGACTGGGACAAGTTGAGACGAAACGACCCACATTCTTGCTTTGTTTTATTTTAAAACTCAGGCAAATAGTTCAAAGGACTAAGCATCTTCCGCTTGTCCTATAGGAGGGAAAGGGAACAAATCTGCAGCAAAGAATTCTCACTTTCATGCAAGCAATGAAGGCTCCTATTTCCAAAATGTCTCAGTTGTGAAAGTAGTGCAGAGCTTAGCATAAGCTGCCACTGGTGCCCTTTGTCTCACAGAATCCTCTCAGAAAAGGTTTAGTGCTACAGCCATGAGGCTTTTCCCATCAGTAATGTGTCCTGAGCCTGATGCTTATTAAAGAGTCATTCCAGTGCCTTTTCTCCATTACTCAGTCTCCTTGCTTTGGCAATCCCTTGGATCTTTGATTTCCTTTTTTCTTGATGGATCCATTTTGTGCAAAAATAATGCTCTTTTGTTTCCTCTGTTGTCCCCCTGCTCTGTTGTCAGTATAGGACTCCCCCCCCAACCAATCTGGCTGGCCTGTGCCAGCCTCTTCCCCACTGAAGGGAAGGCTCATCAGCCTGTATGTCTGTAACAAAGGAGGTCAGGCATTATGCCACAAAATCAAACCCTTCTGTCTGAGCAGATACGGATTTATGGGATCCTCTGAATATAAGGAGAGAAAGAAGAACCAGGAGGAGACCTGGAAGGTATAAAGACCATTGCAGGGAGCTATGTGAAGGGGTGTAGCACAAAAGCACCAACTGCCAGATACAAAGTAATTTTTCTGAATTGCACTGAAAAAGGTGCAGGGACAGGGAGACAGGTGCCACATCCAGCTTGCAGTATCAGGTAAGTGTATGGCTTCAGTGCCAGGCCCCAGTGAGGGCACCTCAGGATCCTGCTTGTCCCTACTGAGGCCATCTCTCATATCTCACCTAAATGAAGCAGCAGTCAGGGAGTCAAATTGAAGAGAACACAAGGAGTGGGCTGACAGTTGCTGTGGCAGGTTGCAGAGATGGTTCCTGAGCAGAAAAAGAAGCTTGTGTTAGGAAGTAAGTCTCACCTACAAAAACTGAGCAGATATACTCAACTCTGGCTACTGATGTTTAATCCACCTGCCAGTGTGCTTATAGCTACTGGATATACAATAGGGTATATGTTACATAGCACTTGTACTGTCTTGATTTTATTTTTTTTTAAAGTATCCCCTGGAATCAGTGTTGATCATCTCTGTTGGATATTTACAACCAAAATCTTGTGTTTCGGGTTCTCTGAAATCTCATTTTTGCGCATGCCTTCTGGCAGTGCGAGCTCCCACAGCAGAACCAGCTGCTACATACTCTGTGTCGTTAAATCCCCCACATCTGAGCAGCAGCAGAGTGAGGGATGAGGTGAGGACAGGAGTCTTTGTCCCCACCACATCGTTTGGCAGGGATAGGGGCAGTGCTGGCTGTTGCCAGCACTCCCAGGCTCCAGTGTCCTGCACTGCGCTGGGGAGAAGTGGGAAGTGAGTCTCTGGAAAAAGCTTAGCCAGGTCCTCCCTTCCTCCTCCTCCTCCTTCAACCGTGGTGCTCATGAGGCTGTTTCTCACACTTTTTACCTCAGTTGTCACTGCCAGACAGTGTTTTGTCCTTTCCTAAATGCATTTTCCCAGAGGCAGCAGCTGGGCTCCGCTGTGCCCTGCGGGGGCTGTGGCACAACCGGCCGCGTCCATCACGGAGACGCGGCCTCGCCTCAGAGGGTCCCGCAGCCCCACCCGCACCAAATAAACTCCCCTCCTTGCCTCAGAAAAATGCATATTTAATAATGGTCATTAAAATACTCACTCAACACGCTCCCTTCACAGCTTCACTGATGACATGAGCCACAAAAAAATCTCCTCACACCAAAATGGATGCAGCACCATCACAAGCTTTGCATTTTTACTTTCCCAGTCGCTGCTCTAAAATCAAATTCCTCTAACAGTAAGTGATCTCCCTGTTTTTACCTCAACCTATGAGCTTTTTAGCCTTATTTTGGCCTGCATCTTGTTAAGGAGGGGGAGTGAGGGCAGCTGGGTGGGTTCTGGACCACGGTGCCATTGTCTTCTCCACACGTAATGGAGGAGGGAATCCCACTGCGCACACAGCTCAGCAAACACAACCTGAAGCCCTCACATGAATGATGAATGTAAGCAAAACTATTACATAAGAATTTTCCTGGTTCCTTTTATGCTTTGAATAAAAATTTAAAGTTCACCTGAATTAAAAACTTTGGTAAAAATCTCTCAAAAGATTCCCAAACTGTGCAAAATACTGGTGGTGGATTATGGTGCTGGCCTAACAAATTTCTTCCTCCTTTGCTTGTGTTTCAGTTGCCAAATATATTTTCTTTCCAGAGAAGAGCTGGGAATCCAGGAACCTGCAGCCAGGGGAGGCAGCAATTAGTGGTTTGAAGTGTTAATGGTACCACAGTGGAAATGGGGAGTCCCTTGAACTCAGCTATTAGCAAATTAATAAAAGGGGTAACACGCTCTCCTGAGTGTTATAAATTTAGCACTAATTAGGACTTCTCTTTCTTAGTTATTTTAGGCAAGAAAATCTTCAATATCCTTTGTTAAATCTGAATCATCTTGTTTGTAGAAGTAAATCATATGGAAACATTGGTTTCTTCACCCAGCTACAGTCTATTAATTTTTGCCATTCTCTTTTTCTCTCTGACACAGCTTACAGCTGGATATTTTGTGTGCCATTAATTTTATTTATCAAATCTTCCCCCAAAAGAGGCTTTTCTTTGAATGATACTAACCTACAGGCTATTAATTTCTCATAGTTCATCCCAAACATTTCAGAGATCCCCACTTCAGAGAAGCATCAGTGCTCAAACTTATTTATGTTTATTTTATTTTTTGCTCATATATTCCAGATGTTAAACCTCGCTGAGTTATTGTAACTGGCAAGCCCTCTTTTTTTGCCAAAGATCTACACAGTTTTGTGTATTTTAGCACATCATTTTCTCTCATCATGAGAGAAACTTAATCAGGTTTGCGATGATAAAAAGCCCTTAATTAGAACATAAGCCAAAATGTCCTCTTCCTTTCTTCTTGCACTGCCCAGATCTCATCGAAACCTTGCCTGAAGTCCAGAAAGCAAATCTCACAGTTGATTGAATATATCTAATTGTGAATTGATGTCTATGCTTTTGCAGGTATGTTTCAAACCCTGCCTGTTGGCTGTTTTGTCTAATTTACCCATACCCAGGAAACTAATTCTTTTTTAACTACAGAGCAAAGCTGTGGTGTTGGGCACTGCCTTTCTGCAAAGAATATTACTTGTGTCTAGCAAAATTGATAGATCACTAAATGATTGACATAACCACAAAAGATTTAATGTTTAGGAAAACACTGATGGGGAAGAGAAAGCCCTACAGACTGGCTGAGGCAGAAGAAACGTGCTTCCATTCAACAAAAACTAGAGTTTATATGAGCAATAAAGAGAAAAATGTAAACAGAAGGTTTCATCTACATGAATGTCACTAAGTAAAAGAGTAATTTAGAAGTAATCAGTAGTGAGCTCATGGTTTAAGACACATATGTACACATTGACATGTACAATAGCGTGAAGAACTGAAGTAGATGTTGTATGAAAACACACCAAAAAGGCTGTAAAATATTGGATACTGTCAAGGTGGTTTTCCATAGAATAATGCAAATCGATGTGAAAACCTGTACTTTATAATCAATTAGAAAGGGTGGTTTGATAGCAGTGTTAATAACCTCTGAAAGAAATGTAGCATGAAAAGGGAGGTTCCATGACCAGAGCTCAGCTCAGAAGACTTTGTCTCATGTCAAAATCAAAAATCAAATCTTTGCAAAGGTGAGCAAGGTATCAGCCATTTCACTGTCTAGGAGAACTGGATGAAGACCTTTCCTTATTCTTCTATGGAAGGAAACATATTTCTGTTTGCTTCTGGTCAAGAGAGTATTTTCTACACTGTGTATGAGGCTAAAGTGTTAATTTTACTGTTCCCTACTGCATGAGGTAGGATGTGAATGGTGCACACTGAGATGACACTGGAACATCCTGTCTGCCACAGGAACATAAATACTAACAATAACTGAGTCCTTTCTTCCCTCTATATGGGTTATAACTGTGGGAATAAGATTTGTGAGCATGTGAGCTGAGATAAATTCCCGATGATGATTTAGTGCTGGTGAATACAAATCTTGCAGTCCTACAAGCAGTCTGGTACTGGGGAGGACCTTTGAGATCAATTCATTCCTTTTCTGTCATAGGCAGCTCTCTGAAAGAAACTGCATGATAAATGTTCCAGCTCCATCACAAAATTAATTTCTTGCCACCATTTCTACTACTGGAATGGTGCAGGAGGAAGAATCCTATTGCAGCTCCTTAGAAATGCAGAAATCTTCCTATTCTCAGCCTTATCATACTTTTATCCAGTTTATTCACATCGTTCTTTTCTGCCAAAATTGTGCTTCTGCTTAAATAGCGCTTCTCCTTTCTGTGTGCCCATCCATGATGTATTTATAGGGAGTCCTCTCTCAGCATTCACTGCATGAGATAAAACAAGCCTTCCTTTTTTTAGTCTTCTTTCGTATAACAGACTTTCCACAATCTGAATCATCCTTGCAGCTCATCCCTTCATCTGCTGCAGTCTGAGCATGGGAGCAGAACTAGCTGTCTTACCAGGGATTTTTACAGTGCCACTAATAGTCCCTTGTTTCTTACTGCTACATTGTACATTTATGCTCTCTGTACATAGAATTGATCAAGCATATCAATTATGTTATACAGTGAACCATCGAATAACTGGTGTGTCATCTCCTCTGGTTGCCACTTGTGCTCCTTGGGAGTGTGGTCAGCACCTTGCAGGCAAAATCCTTCAGTGCGTTTCATCTGGTGCTTTTTCATCCTTGATAGCTCCTGCAGAGTGTTTCAGCATGAAGATGTTTCAGCAGTCATTACAAAAGCAAAAGCAAGTGAATCATTCAAAAAAGCACAATCCATCCATCTTCTTTAGTGTCACCAATTAATAGCTGCTCAGGATGCTTGGAAACCTATAGCTGCCTAAGGGAAGAAAAATAACCAATCCCTTCCTATGGTGCTGTGTTATCATTGTATTTTTTAGTACCCTGCCCATGCAAGGAAGCTTTTTTTAATAAGTGAGATGCAAAGGGCTCTGATACGAGGCTTTAAAGAAGGAAAAAGGACCACTTATGCCAGTCCAGGATAAGAAGAGAACTAATTGGTAGACAAGATTACTTTTTATTATTAGAAACCTTTTCTCATTCCAGAAGCCAGTGGTCAGAGCCTGGCTGATTTTGGTGGCCACACTTCTCTCTGCTGCTGCCCATCCAAGCAAGAAGTGTTGGGGCCAACCACAGTTTCCTCCAGTTGATGGAGCTGTAACAGCCTTTTACCTCATGCTTCTGATTTGGAATATTTTGCTGCAGACTGTGCAAAATAAGAGACCAGTTTTGAAAAGGATCTGAGTTGCCTTTGTGGGCAGCTCAGGCTGGGTCTGTTTGCTCATTCCTCAAGTCATGAGCTGCTAGAGCAAAGTCATTGCACCCTTTGGTGGGGCTGCTGTCTTGGGGACTCTGTTAGCCAGTGCACCCAGAGTCAAATCCTGACCCACATTTGTCAGACATAAGGATGCACTCCCAAACCTGCCCACAGCTGCTGACCCCCTTCCTTCTCATTTCCCTGTCTAAGACATGGTGGCTGCAGATGGCTTTTGCCATTGGACACAGATCTCTGTCTGTACCCCGAGCAGGAAGGCAATGGACACCTCTTGAGGGGAATCAGTTCACTTCTAGCTAATGTGCCAGAGGTGCAGGTCTGTGCCTTAGTGTAATGGAACCTGATGGAGGCTAATTAAATAGAAAACCATCCATTTATGCTGTCTCATTAGGGATTTGTCATAAAAAACTCATGTTCTCTTACAAGCCTAAACAAGTAATTTCACCATGTACAAATCAGCCATAAAGCCATCTGGAGAGTAGTTAACATATCTAAGCTGTCATTTATGAGGGCTGCCTGCAGCCTGGATCCTGCAGGTAGGAATGGCCTTTCCACTGTCCTCAAACCACCCTGCATAAGTGGGGCGTCCTTCCTTCAAAATGGGAAAGAGGGACAAGGCCAGCAATTCTGCACTGACAATCATGTGGAGTGGATGTTTCTCCATCTGGCCCTGACAGGAGCTGGGAATCAGAGACAAAGACTACTTGTTATTTCAGAGCTGTGCCAAAGATGTTCAGAGATTAAGAAAGTATAAATCTAATAGTAGTGTTTCCTAAGGGCCATGGAGACTGTCTCCCCTTGCCTTTATGAGTGGTCTGGACTCCACCTCAACCCCAACTAGGCTACTGTTTTTGAGGAAAACTGATTATCCTGTAGGACACAGGAGTCATCATGCTATTTTGTAATGGAAGAAGGTTACAGGCTATGTCCCCTTGGCTACCCCAGGGAAAAAAATCAACACAGTCTAAATGGCAGCTCTCCTCAATGTCTGTCCAGAATGAGCTTTTCACTCACCCAGACAGTGCAGGATTCAGAGTTTCTGCCAAAACTGGGGCTTGTGCAGAAGTCATATGAGGGCAAGTCTGCCCCTGGGCGGGAGGAGGCAACTGCTTTGGGTTGTGCGATGACTCCTGAGGTAACGCCAGCTGGTGTCTCCTTGCAGGCGTCGGAGGTGGAGCGGCAACTCTCCCTGCAGGTCCACACCCTCCGGGAGGACTTTCGGGAGAAGAACTCCTCCAGCAGCCAACACATTGTACGGCTGGAGAGCCTCCAGGCCGAGGTGAGTCACCTGCGCTCGGCCTCATTCCTTCAAAAGGCAGCCAGGGCTGTTTTAACTTGTATAATGACCTTCTCTGAACAGAGTAAACAGAACTTGCTGTTGGATCAAACAGAGGGATGGCAGCAGTGGGGCAAAGGACTCCCCCAGTGGGAACTTTTGCTGCAGCCCAGGGCTGGCTGGGGTGGCTCAGGCCAAGCTTCCATTGCTGCTTCAGCCACCACATGCCTGGAAAGTGAATGGATGAGAAGGATCTTCCAGGAGTTGAACCACAGCTGTGCTCCTTCAGGGCTGCAGTTCAGATTAAACTCGGGCATGGTGGAAAAGGCTGCAAGGGTTTTTTTTATCCTGTTCCTCATGCTTGCAAAGAAAGCAGCAATCCACTCCTGCCTCTGAGCCACGCAGCTGGGAAAGCAAGGAGCCCCTACCTGTTGTAACAGTGGTGCATCAGCAGGAATGATACAACCTTCTTTCCTCTTCCCTTCCCTGACAGGGGTCACTGGGGACCATGTAGGCAGGAACTAGATGGGTAGAAGATGTCCAACTCTACTACCTGACCACTTCTATTGTTGCAAAGCCAACTGGGAAAGCTTTTCCTAAAATCTCTAAATTTCTTCTTTTCTTCCACTCCCACCTGCTCCTTTCTGGTCCCTTGCCTTTTCTTCCCCTTCCCTTGGTGTGGAGCAGCAAGTCCTTGAAGTAAGTATGGAGGCTTGGAAGGGTTTGCCTGCATATACATTGCTGTTACCATGCATGCCTGTCACTGTGCATGCCCACCTCGCCTCCTCACCTCCTTCCTGTTCTGTTTTCCAAATCCCTTTCCCCCAGTGCCTTTCCCACGGCCCAGGACTCGTGGCAGAGTGATGTTTTTTTTCGTTATATGGTTATTTGCATTGTGTTCATTACCGGTTTGGCTACCAAATATGAACTCTTGCTACAACCTCTTCATTAAACCTCTTATTTTTCTTTCTCCAACCCACGCAAATCATGATGGTAGTGGGCAGAGACATCTCAGAAACCATTAGTCACCGAAGAGCAGCCTTTACCCTACAGAAATTGCAAGCCCACAAACTTGGCCAATATTCCTTTGTGCAGCAAAATCTTTCCAGCAGCCTGGAAAGCAGAAAAGAGACAAGATCCCAAAGAGGCCAAGAAAGCAGGGGGAAATGGTTGAATTTGTCTACAGTCCATGAATTGAAAGGAGGCCATAGGGAATATCTAGGGCTCTACTGGACTGCCAGATGGATGGCATGCCAGTCCCCAGAGATTCTGTGTGTACTAATCTGGGAAATGGCTCCTTCTTGGTTAAAGAAGAAGTGACCTTGGCTAGTGCTGATTCATCCTGTGCACTGTTCCCAGCTAACTGAGTCACGGAGGGTTTGTTTGGCACACTGTCCCTCCACCTGAAATCACTGCCCTTGACAATTAAAAGAAATGAACCAATTTTAAAGGCAACTGATCACTGGGAGGCTAAAAATAAGCATGGCACAGAAAGGAGTCTTCACAAGTTAAAAGAGAGCAAAATCCCTGATGAGGACCTGATGAACAAATAGCAATTTAGAACAGTTGTGGGCAGTGCTGTGGCACAGCCCTGTGGGAGCAGGATTCCACAGGCTCAGCCTGGGTCCCTCGGGCTCACCCTGTGGTTTGCAGCACTTGTGCAGGAGAAAATGCCACCATGCTTAGTCAGGGACAAGCCAAGAAAAGTAACTAGTTTTGCCTGGTCTTGCAAACATTAAGGTACAAGGAGTGTGCCAGGGCTGGTCTCCACTTAATCCCTTTGGACATTCTTGCCTGCTTCCTGACCACTTGCCAAAGCCCCTTTAGAGCTGCCCCTACAGCCCAGGGAAGGAGGAGTTTCCTTTCAGTTCCTTCATAAGCTTTAAACCACACACAGGGATACAGTTTATCTCATACAGGTATCAAAATACCTATGTACATCCTCCTGCTTTTTGCTGTTCCATTCCTCTCTCCAGAATGTGACTTCCCTCCTCTCTCCTCCCTGCTAAGTGCAGGGTCTGACACTGCCTTGCTTTCCTCTGCAGATCAAAATGCTGACAGACAGAAAGCGGGAGCTGGAGCATCGCCTTAGTGCCATGATGGAGGAGAACGACCTGCTCCAGGGAACCGTGGAGGAGCTGCAGGACCGAGTGCTCATCCTGGAGAGACAAAGCCATGACAAGGACCTGCAGGTGAGGAGTTAGATCTGAGCAAGGAAGTGGGACAGGATGCTGCAGAACTGAGGTAAATATCAAAAGAAGTAGAGAACACTATTGCAATTAATTTTATTTAATTTTTTAATAGTAGAATTGGCTTCAGAAGGGGTTTCCTTAGGCTCCACTGCTCCAGAGGGCAGTCACTGGCCTCATAGTTCTCACTGCTCAGATGGTTTTCCAACAAGATCCATGGTGTTCACAAACATGAATCACCACTTGTCACTCTCCAGAAAACAAGCTGGCACCTCTAGGACTTAGGACAGAGCAAGATCTTTCCATTTTTCTGTGGGTTGCCAACGACTAGATCCCCAGCTCTGTGAAACAGCCCTGAATATTTTTTCCTTTTTTTTAATATATATTTGTATTTATATATTTGTACATATTTTTTAAACATGTCTATATCACTTTCTTTATGAATTCACTTCCTGCTGTGTTGTTTTTGGCAAATTGTTTTACCTGAGTCCCAACTTCTTCACAATGTTTCTAATTTTAGTGGTGACTAACCTTCTATTTTTATCTTTCAGGATATTATGGAGTCTAAACAATGTTTAATGACATTTGGAGATTACTAAGCTCCAATAAATAGCAATACCGGCCAAAAGTACTTTTCTCATTGCTGGAAAGCCTGTTTTGTGTCACTCATTCCTCTGTCTCAGCTCCTTCACAAACAAAGAGGTTCATCCAGTTCATATCACCTCCACTAATCCTTTTTTTTTTCCCAATTCCTTGATTTTCTTCACAAGCTGCACCAAAGCCAGATGGAGCTCCAGGAGGTGCGTCTGTCCTACCGGCAGCTGCAGGGGAAGGTAGAAGAGCTCAGTGAGGAGAGAAGCCTCCAAAACCTCAACACAACCAGCACGTCGTTGTTATCTGAGATAGAGCAGAGCATGGAGGCAGAGGAGCTGGAACAAGAACGAGAACAGGTATTGCCCTCCAGCCCTTGGGAAAGCCCACAGATCAGCCTCTGTGACCAGCCCCAGAGGGAGAGGGAATTTCATGCATTTGATTTGAATTTGGGACTGAACCAAGGGCAAGAAAATTGGATTGGGGTCTGATATCAACACTCTTGACCATATGGAAGCAAACCTCTTGCATCCGTTTCAAAACCAACATAGCAAGCTAGACAAGTATTTTTGAGGTGCAGCAATCACAAGCTTCACGTTACCATGGAAGGAGTATTTCCATGGCCTTGAGGTCCCAGCTTCTTGTCTCCCTTGTTCCAGCTGAGGCTGCAGCTCTGGGAAGCCTATTGCCAAGTGCGATACCTCTGCTCCCATCTCAGAGGAAACGACAGCGCAGACTCAGCCGTCTCTACGGACTCTTCCATGGATGAGTCTTCAGAAACCTCATCAGCCAAAGATGTCCCAGCCGGGAGCCTACGGGCAGCTCTCAGTGAGCTCAAAAGACTGATACAAAATGTGCTGGATGGGGCAGACTCCACGGTAAGTTTGTGGCTTGTGCATGTGCCCTGGCCCAGGTGCCAGAGCTTGCTGCAGGTTCTGCTGGATCTTGGAAGTCCCTGGTCTCCAAGAGAGCCTCTGTGGCCCACAGAGGTGGGCTATCACAATGCAGAGTCCGCTCTATGTGTCTCAAATCATCAGACAAGAGCCAAACACATGGAGTTTCAGCCCGCAGTGATCAGACCACCTAAGTTTGAAGCTCATGCAATAGGTTTCAAGCTCATGCAACCATCGTTGGCCTGAGAGTCATTCTGGAAAATTAATAAAAGTAGGATTAGTTTGAGATTTTCAGTCAATTAAAGTTTCAGCATGGAAATATTGCAAATTGCCTTATACATCACAGTTCTGTTATTGCTCTTAGGATTTTCCTAACCTTGCTTTATTAGCAGTAGTATCTCAAAAACAACTCCTTTGTAAGTTTTGTCCCTGTGAATTGTAGCTGAGTACAGATGTCTTGGCAAGAGCTTCCAGACTCAAATTCATGACAGATGAGGGGTTTTGCTGGCATAAGATGGTATCTGTGGGGTATGGTCCCCAGACCGCTGGGCAGAAGGGGATGGCATGGAGAGAGCACTCAGCATCTACAGGAGTGCAGAATTACAAGAAAACACCTCACTTTCCACAATAGCTCAAATCAACCCTGTTCTCACCCCCCACAAGCTGGTTGCATTGCCAGGATGTCTTATTTCAGATGCCATGGTGAGGAACACAGTGCAGACCCTGCAGCTGCAGGCCTGCATGGGAGTACTCACCCTCCTCATTTAAGGACCTGTAACAGCTGTAAGAAGGCTGAATACTGAGATGGAGTTGTGTTTGTTAAATAAAATGTAAAAAGTCCTGCAAAAGGTCTGCGAACACAGAGACTGTAGCCACATGTTACCAAATGGTTGGTAGGTCTCTGTATATTTGGTTGATGCTAAGGTAAGAACATGTCTGCATGCTCTTTCTATCCTGTGTAGAATCACTACCATTGGCTGAGCACCTTTCCACTCTGGAGGTATATGGAAACAAAACTGAAACTATACCGAAGTCACATTCACATTTTCTTGTTCCTTGTTTACTACCTCCATCCCAAACTGGTATCAAATTAATGCAATTGCCTTTTTTAAAGTGAAATCTGAGCAAGAGATTTCTCTCCCGCTCTCAGAGCTCTCGGCGAAGTGATGACGACACATTAGAGGAACAGATCAGGCGAACAAGCGAGGATTCACGAGCCCTGAGGGAATTAATGGAGGGAGAACGGGGGAAACTGAGGCAGAGTTTGGAGGAGCTGCAGCGACTGCACAGCCAGGTTAGCAATTCCCACACTTTACATGTGGTCTCGTAACACCAGTGTTCATCCTCCAAGACATGCCTTCCATTGAAGAGATCAACATGATAAATAACCCAGGAGGATTTAGGTCAAGATCAATTCTGGTTGGATGAGGGAAACTTTGTTAAACCCAGTGCGGAGGATTTAAGCATTTAGGGTGAGAGTTTCTGTCAAGTTGTCTGGGGCCCATTCCAGGCACTGTCTCAAACAGACAAACTCCCTTTAAACCTTTCTCTCAATCCACTTTGCAGCCAATCTGTGTTTCTTAAGTTCTTCTCTGCAGAAGTACAAGGGTGCTTGATACGGAGTAGTGGACACCCAAAAGTATCCAATCTGACCCAAATTGTTTGCACTAAGCCCTTGTGAAAGGTGTATGTATGCACCCATTGCATGGATGTAACAGCACTGCTCTGCTGTTCATGGAGCAGGGTTTGACCCCTTCCACAGCAGTATCACAAAATCCTCAGAAATGTACACCCAGAGAATCCTGATCATGGCCAGACTGGCACCAGGCAGCACCCCAGGGCCAACAGGGACCAGCTAAGGCAAAGGCAATCTCAACAGCAACAAATGATCAGCCCCGAAACCAATTCCACACCCAACTCCACTCCCACTGCATCCACACTGAATCATCTGTATCTGAGATCCTATGCCAAGAGCAGCAAATGGAGACAGGCACTCAAGGAGATGCTCTGCAATCCCTGTCTCTTATGGGACAAGACTCCAAATGCTGCAAGGGATCCAGAGGCTGCAGCAGAAGTAGCCTTTAGTGCAGCTGTTTGTGCAGCATCAGCTGCACTGGAGCAGGGAATGGGATTAATGCCCTTGGCTGGTCTTGGTAGTGGTGCTCTATCTCCCCAAAATCCCCAGCCAAGGAGGACCAGAAGACCCACCCTGAGTCTCTAGTCTGGACTCCTCTCTCTGCTTTTAGTTGTCCCTGACTACTGAAGCTCTGAATACTTAGTGAGCAAAGGGAAGACTGCAGTTCTATTTGCTTCTCACACTTCTGTGTGATATGGAGAAAGATGGGGCATACCTATTCACAGCAGATACTGCTCTTGGAGAAGCCCACCAGCCTCTCACAGCAAGTACATCTTCCACAGCTTTTACCTGTAACCCAGCCTTGCACTTGCTCCAGGTTAATAATTATTCTCACCTCTCAATTGAAGAGGCAACATCATCTTCTTCTGTTCAGTGCTAAAGAAAATCGATGCGCATGAAACCTGGTCCACCCGGGGGAGCAGTGCTCTGCTGCCTCCTCATTCCGCTGTGCTGTCACTGGTATTGATGCAATCAAAGGGGAACTCTTCTGAATGGCTTTTGTACTCTCATAGCACCACACATATTCGTTGCTCCTGCCTGAGAGCTAGGCGAGCAAGTGGAAACAGGAGTTGCCCGCGCCTTTGTCTTCATTGGATAGCTCTTTCACACCTTCTACCTGTCCATTTCCTCACTTTATGGCATCTCATTCTTACATGAGCCACGGACAAAAACAGTTAAAATCACAAAGCTTTCACCAAACGCCATTTTTTGGGCCTCTTGATCCTCTGTGCCCCACCACTGCTCTCTGTCACATCACTGCCCTGAGGTACAACCCGTGTGGGGCTGTGGAGGGACACAGCTCGGGAACAGCTCCCCGGTGCCCTGGCAGCCCCGGGACACGACGGGGAGTCTGCACGCAGACAGGGTGTGTTCAACAGCCTCCTCCCCTCCGCCCCAGCCACGCTGCACTAACGGCAGATCCTCCCACGCCCTGGATGTGATGCGCCCTTTTTGACTGTCTGCCCTCTATTTAAAGATTTCTTTGAGGAGTCAAGCCCTACTGAGCTGCATTTAGAGGCAGGAGGTGGGTCAAACGCTGGAAGGGTTTCCAGGTGGTGGAGTAGCGTAACAGAGCATGTGTATGCCCTAGACAAAGAAATTAAATGTGTATGAAATATTGTGAAGCTGTGCTAATGCAGTCCTTGCATGATTTCACACCCTATTAACTCACTCTGCACAGGACCAAAACGATAGATCATTTCTCAGACTATTTAAGACTCCACACATATTTTAAAGTCTAATTAAAATTGTACGGTGTGCCAGTAACACCTTCCACGGCGTGAAAGGGAATTTTCCACATCCTTTGTCTACAGCTTCGTTCTGCAGGAGATGTAATGGCCTCTTCAAAAAATCTTATTTGCTGGTAAATTATGTTAGTGATAATTTAACTCTGGAAAGATCAGAATTACAACAGGCAGACTCAGAGGATGCATTCACAAGACAAACTGCTTGGAAAGAGGCAATATTTTAGTGCTGATGCCATAGTGACAGCAAAGTCACAGATCACAGTATCACAGTATCAGCAAGATTGGAAGAGACCTTAAAGATCACCAAGTCCAACCCATAATCTAACAGCCCAACATCTAAATTATGGCACAAAGCTTCTGTCCTTCCAGCGCTGTTTCTGCATGTTACTGAGGCCATTCTGGTGACCATCTTGCTCAGACTACCAGTGGTGAATTTCCCTGGGCAGTCCTGGTTTTACATCCTCCCTCTGCCCACAGGTCACGCTGCTGAGTGTGGAAATGACAACGCTGAAGGAGGAACGGGACCGGCTGCGAGGCGCTGCTGAAGACAAGGAGACAAGTGAACAGCTCCTGCAGGCCATCAGGGATCGGGATGAGGCCATTGCCAAGTAAGTGGCGCACACAGCCAAAGCCAGGCTGGGTCAGCAGTTGTGGAGTGCCTTGGCAGGTGATTTCTCTGGGGTGGGTTTCTCCTGCCCTCCGCAAATTTCAGTAGCTGTTTCAAAGTAATGGTGTGAGTTTCAGCTTTGCCGGAGTTGGGAAATGCTGCTGTGAGCTTTGGAGCAGGGCAGGAGACGCTAATGGCAGAGCTGCCCCATGGCAGGGTTAGGGAGGATGCTGTAAACCATGTTTTTGTCATCCCTAGTGCTGGTATGAGTCACAGCAAGGAGGAGAGGATTTCAGGCAGCTAGGTCCACCCTATTTGTCATATTTTAATTATTTTGCTCTTTCAGACACATCCTGCTTTCCAGCCTGTCCCATTACAGCCTTGCTTGGGCTTCTTCCTTCAACCATGCCTCTGGGCATTCACTCTCCTTTCCTGTTCCAGGGTCTTTTTTTTTTTCATTTCCAGCCCTGTCGTTCTCTGTTTATTCTTTAGGGTTTCTCCCAGTGGTTTGGGTCTTCATTTTCCCCACCCTCTTTGCAGACCTGTGCATTTCTGCTCCCCCATACCCTACTTTCCCAGCTCTGTGCTTGGGCTTGCCCAAATGCCCTGAGCACCTTTTGCCTGGAGGAGAGGGGCAAGAACATCCCCTGTGCTACAGCTATAAAATATACATCTGATAATCTCTTCAATAAGCAGATGGGCCAGGATGCCACCAGTCCATATTCTTAGGGTAAAGCCTAGTACTCAAGCCCTCGGCAAGAGGATGAGCACAAGAGCATTGCACTTGTAAAGGCTGCAGGAGTTAAAACCACCCTGCACCATCCCTTCATCTTGTTGAAGTGACCTGATCATCCGTGCCGCACTTGCCTGAACAGCTGGCTACCAAATTCCCATCGCTGTCCTCTGTAACACCTCCATGTGTTGGCAAGGGTCAGGAGCATCCCAGCTGTCGGCCGGGCGCAGAGAGGTGGTTCTGACATTTCCAGAGCGTGTGGGTTGCTGGTTGTGCTGTGGCTATGGCAACACGCTGCGATCAATCCCCTGGCAATACCCGACCAGCAGTGGGGAGCGTTGCAACAAAAGGCTATGTTAGGTGCCCAAACCACAGCCGGGAGGGGAAAAGCCCAGCTTCTCCAGTCCGCTAATGATCCTGCTGAGACAAAGCACTGGTATCTACGGCTGACTGTCCTGCCGCGCAGCAGCCCCGGGAACGGGGACGTGAGGAGTGTGCACGGGTGAGTGGCGGGTGATTAATGAGCAGAAAGTGGCAGCAAGTGAAAGCAGACAAGAACGCCTTGTTGCTGGAAATGAAAACGTCCCTCCCAGACCGAGTGGGCTGTTCGCAGGCAGCGAGCCGCCTGGGAGGCTCGTGATAAGCTTCCCACCTCACACCTCAAGGGTTAAGTCGCTTTTGTCGAACCCATCCCCCAAAGAATCCCTAACTGAACAAAAAATAAAGTCACTGCCCAAAGCAGACATCTGGCATGGAAAATTTTTGCTTGAAGCTGAAGTTTGGCAACATGGGAAGCAATAGGAAAATAGGATCCTGTAATAGGAAGTGTTAAGCAACCAGTACCTGGAATGTAAACACAAATTCTCAAATTGCACTTCTGCAAGGGAGCACAAGGGAGCTATTAGGAGGCAAAGAATTAGCTACAGTTAATAAGATGCAATTATTTCTCTTGAAAATGGTTGCAAGGAAAGATGGTTCCCAGCAAGTCATGCTACAGCTTCCCCTTCACACAGCAATTAATTGAAAACTTAAAGCTTTGTGCTCACCTGTTGTGCTCCCAGCATGGTGAACAGCATTTCCCAGCTTGAGCAGCTTACTTTGTCCTAAAGGATAATTCCTTTCTGGTAGCCAGTAGCAGCTGGAACATCTCAGCAACTAAGTGCTCAGGGCCCTTTGGGCAGCCTTTTCAATGGCATCATATGCCCAGTAGCCACCAAATGTCTGGAAAGGAATACAGCAACAGTGTTCCCAAGGGCTGGTACAGCCCCATTGAAACTAGGATATCTTCTTAAAGCATAACATTTAATTCAATTTTAACAGTTTGTCATTCTTAAAAAGCAGATGCTGTGATAAGCTCTCTTCTTTCATCTCTTCCTTCATCCAAGTCCCCAGTGACAGCAGAGTTGTACTGTTTAAGAGTTTTGTCTGTTTGATATTGCAATTTATTGATCAACTGATCAGACACAGATCATTTGACTTTTAGCACATAGTGTTTTTTCCTATGCATTAGTCAACAGTTCTGTCCTGCTGTTCAGATTAATAGATTGTCCAGAATATAATGGAGATGAACAGTTTAGGATGTGGGGACTTGCCAAAGAAAAAAAAAAATTGTCAACTTCTCCTCAAAGATATGTTCAACTCTTCCTTTTTTTTTAAAAAGGAGGAGTCACATGCCCTCATTTCTGTTGTCCCCACAGGAAGAATGCAGTGGAGGTGGAGCTGACCAAGTGCAAGATTGACATGATGTCCCTCAACAGCCAACTCCTGGATGCCATCCAGCAGAAGGTGAACCTCTCACAGCAGCTGGAGGCCTGGCAGGTGAGCAGCCCCAGCCCCTCAGGGCAGGTCTGGGTGGCACATGGTCCCAGGGGCACCTTTGGGTGATGGTCCCCCTTCCCTGTGGGTTTGCTGTGTTCTCAGCCTGAGCATCCATAGATTTGGTTTGGCTCTGCAGGAGCCAGTGATGCAGTGAGGCTCACAGGAATGAGCTGCCCTCTCTGCTCCAAGCTTTTCAGCTGTGAGCTGTTAATTATACAGGAACACATTTAAAATGGAGAAATAGAATGTATCTCATGGCTGTAAGCAAAATGGGTAACATGCACATTGCAGTGCCCTGGGAGGGAAAGGGTCTGTGCAGGAGATATCCCTAGGCAGGTACAGCTTTGGGAACATGTGGGCACAGCATGCCCATGTATATTTCCATAATGGAGCAGAAAGGTGGGAGACAGAGAAGTTGTGCTGATTGTTGCTGCACTGTTTTCATCAACTCAGAAGATCCATCAAGAAGGAGAAGCTAAAATCCCAGCTCTCCACCAAGGTAAAAAACCTCAACTCCATGGCAGTCCCACAGCTGCCCTAGAGATGCTTTGCTTGGGGTCAGTGGGGAAAAACCTTTGTCAAGGCAGAAAACCCTTGAGAGCAGGTAAAGCTGTCTCCTCCCAGAACCAGCACTCAGGGAGGGCTGCTTTAACACCAAATAAAGGAGAATCAAGAGGTCTGTGCCATTTATGGTGATTTGTTGCAGGCCATGCAAGACCCCAACTCTACTAACAGCCAGCCTGACCAGTAGAAACCTTTCCCATACAACCTCGCTCCTGTCTCAACTCCACTGTGTTTTCGTTTCTCTCTATTTTTTTTTTTTTTCTTTTCTTTCTCCGGCTTACAGTTTGCTTCCTCAGGGCTTTTTACTATCTGGCTCCTTTGGTTTCTGATCTAGTGGCCTTTGTCAGTTCCTGTACCAACAGCTTTAGTCGTACACCCCTCCTGCCTTTGAGGTGAGCTCCCCACACCCTCGCCAAGCACCCGCCATCCCCTCACCTACTCCATCTGCTACCACCATCACCCACATTCTTCTCTGCCCTTACTATCATCTGGCAAGAGGGGCCAGTGGGGGGTCTCCATTACCCAAAATATTCTGCACGCACACACACACACACACACACACTCACACTCACACACACACACACACCCCTTTCATCCCAGCACCAGTCCAGGGCACGAGGGGTAGAATCCCATCGTCTCCATGGTGAGGCTTTACCAGGTCACCATGGGGAAAGCCAGGCAGAAGTGCACATATTATTAACCCTCTGTATCCACCTATCTAGGATCTCGGAAACTTCCTGAAATACAGACTGGCATAGGAGCTGTCTGGATCCAAGTTCTGCTTCAGTTTGGATGGGTGGTATTTGAAACCTACTTCATTCACAAAGTATTTAGTAATAGAGTAGACCCAGGTTAGGGTTTAACAACACGCCCTACTGTGGCAATACAGCAACCTCAGACCTGCTCCCATTAGCTCTTAGATGAGGCTCAGGCTTACAAGCAGAGGAGTAAGTTGTCTCCAACTTACTGACCTAAAGCATTATTACACAGGAGTAAAATAGTTTCCGACAACCTAATGGCCCCAGAACAGCAGCTCAGCCACAGAGGAACAAAACAGTTTGGGTGATTTATGTATTTTGGAGACTATTTTACGAAGGTGGATGATTCTGATAAAACAGAATAAGAGTCTCTGCTTTAGCTGGGCATAAGGAGGCTTTAATCTGATAACATTTTGCTCTTGCACACTTTTAGTCTGTATTTTACCAAGGACTCTCAACAAGATTATTGTATTCTGTAAGCACATTATCATACAGGCTATAAAATAGGATGCAAGCAATCTCCACAGCCAGGTGCTGTGCTCTCTGATTCACACACCCAGCAGATAGGGACCTAAATGCAGTGCACTCTCAATAGTGTGTACTGTATTTTTATATAGATAAAATATATTTGGGTATATATACATATAAAAATACATCTATAAATCATATTCATCCTTTGTTGTGTGTTTGATCGAGGACACAGATCTGCCATGAAGGAGCCTGGGTACCTATTTAATGTACTAGAAGAGGTGCCTTCAAAATCCCAGTGCCATACATTTTCACGTGGCAGCTTCAGCTCTGGAAACCTGTTTCATTTTAATAGTGATGTTTACCTTAACCTCTACAACTCTCCCTCTGCCTTTCCTCTCTCCAGTCCTGCTCTAAAAAGACCCAAACCTTCCCCAGTCTGTGTAGCTCTGCATCCCCCTTCTGCCCCAGGGAAAGTCCCCATACCAAATCGAGGTCCAGGTCATGGCTATTGATCCTTTTCCCTGCAGAAAATGCTGCAACAAGAGATCAAATATCGTTCAAGTTTCCACTCCCAGCTGGCTGATTCAATTCCACATACAGAGCACCTGCTGGGCAATAGCAGCACCTTGTCTTCTGTCCTGGTGCTGCCCTCACAGGCTGCCCTGCACGAGGTGCTGAATGAACAGCACTTCCACCACTCAAGCCCATCCAGAGTATCCTGATAGTGCCCTCAGTCCAAACCAGGGACCAAACTACCAGAGAACAGTTGATTCCTCCTGTGGGGCTAGTTCATGTATACACGTTTTCACTAAGATGTAGTTTCAATATGCAATTACAGAGAAGAAATGGATTTGAAGGTTTAAAATTTGTAGAATTGATAGCCAGGTTTTCAAGGAACATAGCACCACATCACAAGTGGCAACAGAACTGGTTAATTATTTTGTGTAGAGCAGTTTCACTGTGCTGCAAACATGGACAAAACCAGAGCATTTCCAGTGCTCCTCAAAAGCCCCAGTTCATGCCAAGCTGTCAGTCAGATTGTTCCCACCGCTGCTCTGGGGAAGGAGCAGGTCTAAGGGACAAAGCTCAGTTCTCTTTGGTAAGTCTGGTGGCAGCTCTGCCACGCCTGCCTGCTCCCCATGGTGCACACACAGAGCTGCTCAGCACATGTCCTTCTTCTGGCATTTGCTTTCAGCTGCATTTGTTCTTGTTACTTATTTCTCCCTCCAAAGGGGCCATCTGCAAGCTGCAGACAGCAGAGGAATGTAGTTCAGGAGTGGCAGAGGGTGCCATGCAGGCGCAGTGCTCCTGTGCAAGAGCACCTGAGCAATTTATCCCTCAGAATGGTGTGATTTATCTTCCTTGCTCACTGAAAAGCCTCATGGGCAGCAAGAACAGCTGAGCCTGCTGTCGGGTGGGGGAGTCAGACTTGTCCCCATCTTGTCATCCCTGCTCCATCTCATCACTGCACGTTCCATACCCATTTCAGCTGCACCCTGTCACGAGCTCCCTTTGGGCATCAGCTGCCACTAACACCCCTCTCCTCTCCCTCCGCTGCAGGATGACATGCACAGGGTCATTGACCAGCAGCTGATGGACAAACATCCGAAGGAATGGAGCCAGCTTGCTTATTCCTTCTCCAGTGGCTCCGGCACCAAGCGGAGTGCCAGACCCTCCCCTGCGTTCAGGCCGGAGCAGCAGGGGGACGAGCCCGTCGGGGCAGAAGGAAACCGTCTCTTTTCCTTTTTCAAGAAAAATTAATTTGAAAAAGAGAAAACTCTCCAACAATTCCTGCTTCAAGATGGGGAGTGGGGCAGCTGCCCAGCCTGCTGATGGACCCAAGTCTGATCCACTGAGTAAAAAAGAAGGGGGCAAAGGAGTTAAGACTCTGCACTATTTACACCGCACCTGTTCTGAACCAAATGTTTACATGAATTGGAGATTTGCAAATTGACAATGTGATACTAATAGAAAGAAACTTTTCTTATTCTATAAGTGAAGTGATAAACTTCAGGGTATATTTTAGGTGCTTCGGCACAGTCCAGTTTCTGCTGTGAAGAATAATCTGATTGTCTTAAAAGCATTCTCATGCTGGAGAAGGAAATAAGCAGCCCCAAGACAAAGCAGTGCAGGAGATTGAGAACTGCTGTCACAGTGAGCACAGGGGGAAGAAGAGGCTGAATGTAAGAGGAGAGTCATTTATACTGCGCTCCAGTCCTGGCAGCTGTGACATCCTTCATCCATCCCACCAAGACTGGAGTCACTCTGGCCCCAGCATTGCCATGTTTTGACAAATGTAGCTTTCTCCGTGGTGGAAGTTGAACCCTCACTGCAGATCCCGCCTGGGCACCTGCAGCAATGCGTGGCTGTTCATCCTCACTGGGAATCCAGGCTCCTCACAGCTCAGGGCAGGGGGCAGATTGCTGATGTGTCTTCTCCAGCTCCCTTCTGTTACAGAGGTAAGAGCTGCAGTCTGTAGCCACACAGAACGTTAAGGATTTGTCCCCAAGAGACTGACCGTTTACACGGATAAAAAGTTGTGGATGTTCAGTCCTGAGGCACCTGCTGTCCCTCTAATGGCCAAAGGTAGTTGAGAAGTCGCAGCAAGTCACACACCTCTCCCCAAAGACATGCACACCTCCCAAACAGAGAAGAAACCTGTCATTTTAACTGGATAGGCTCCCAAAAGCCCAACTAATAATTCACTGAAAGCCTACCCATAATGATGTCAGTTGGTCTTTGATGCTGGGTTGGCAGATTCGATCCTCAGAAAGCACACTGGCATCTGCCCTCACTGAGGCCAAAGGCCATCAGGGTGTCTACAGAGCTCTGAAAAACCTGCAGGTTACTCTGCCCTGTGCAGTAACATTGGCTAAGGCCTGACAGAAGCCAGGAGTATTTGTCCCTGCCTGTACTCATGTTTATTCCTCAGCCCTGTGGCAAGCAGGGAGTCAAACCTCCTTTTGATCAAAGATGATCAGAGCCTGCTTTGCATGACTTGATCAATGAGAAGGAACGAGGGTTTTTTGGTGTATGCACACAGCAGTGCTGGAAATCCTGCAATACTCAATGAGGGACCTTCCCTCTGCACTGGATGGGCACTTTACAGCTCTTCTTTTTAACACAGTCTACCATCATAAGCCAGGGAGGAACGCCAGGCTCGGTTCAGAGATGTCCTGCTGCTGTCATGCAGTTTTCACACTTGCAGCTCGTGATGCCCACAGGCCCTAATTTGTTTCCCTGCTGCTTTAAAGAGGCCACCACCTACTACTCTGTCCCACAGGAAACAGAGCTGGGTACACCTTCAGCTCTGCCCTGCTCAGCAACTTTGGTGCTAAAACACCATCCTATAGGGAGCTGCTCTCTCTGCTCACTATTTACAGGAACAAGTTTTCTGCTAGAATTGGGTATCAAACACCTTCTAAGCAGCAGGTGAGAGGCTGGTGGCTTGGGTTTTATTTTTATTCAACTTACCTATGGGATAGAACATCCATAATACCTCAGGTACAAATATCCTTTCTGCCTACAAAGGTTTGAGCATTCCCATATTTCCTTGTTAGCATGAAACTACTGCACTGATATTAAATCATCTTGCACTAAGGCAGCTCTGTGTTGCAAGGAGCAGAGAACTGTGGGATTAGAAATTATGGTAACAAGCTGAATGGTAAAACCCATTTACTTCAAAGCAATGAAACCTGGATTGCAAAGCCTGCTGCAGGAAATATTTGGGGAAAGCCCAACCAGTACAGCTTGATCCTTACGGGGAAAGGAATCTGGAGTCTCGTAGACAGGGAAGGAAACTGAACCTTGGCCTCTCCTTTCTAGGCAATGTTCAACTGTTGAGCATCTGCTTGTATCCACTTGTGTAAGTGAGGGAAAGGGATGTAGCACACTGCCAAGTGCTCTGAGGATGGCAAGTCCTCATCCTCCTGTCTTACCTGTATTGTGACTCTCCATAGGGCAGAGACGAGGCACATGCTCAGCATCTCCTGCTGCCAGGACTCAGTTACACCAACATGCATTAACATAACCTTTGTTACCTGCAAAATGAGGGTTCACGGATGCCAGTGATACCTGCGAACAGTTGTCTCATACACTGAAAACAATGCTCTGCTTATCATGGGAGAGCCATGTGAACATCTTTGTCCTCATGGACCTTTTTTCTGCTGCCAGTTTTCATTTCCCAGGCCCCACCAGCTCTCTTTTAAGCCACATGCCCAGCATCTGTGTGGGACTCTACCCACCATGAGGATGGATGGATGGATGCAATCCTAAGGCAAGGGCCTTAAGTTATCCTATGAAGATGCAGTAATGAGTTGAAGAAAGGTGCCTTCTGCTACACACTTGCTGAGGAAAGTGACTCATTAGTTGCAGGGGTAGGCAGAGCACATCTCTTCATTTACGGAAAATCCTTAATCCTGTTGCAATTTTATTCATTTAGTAAGAGTGATGGAAGAGATTGCAAGAGGAAAGTCAGCATGTTCTAAGGTGCCAGTTGGGTATGGTTTCTTCAAACTAGCCCCTGAACCCTAAAGACTTAGTTGCACTATTAAACCCAGAAATACAAGAGAACTGGGTGTCATGAACTGGACAACACACCAAAGGAGACCTCCTTATACTGAGCTGCTACTCCACAAGAACAGAAACTGCCTTAACTAGCAGCTAGGTTTTGTCAGTTCTGTCTTCAGAAACCTCACCCCTGCAGTCCTTCACACCCATTTGTCACGTTGTGTTTTAACAAAGTCCTGACTACTTCACCTTGCACTGTCATTACAACACTCACCTCCATCCTGTCACAGCCAGGAGCCTGGAATCAGCCTTGCAGTGCTGGTTAGAAGACACTTCACTTGTGGTACTTGATGCTTCCAGGACACATGGCATAAAGGAAACATCGGCTCCAGTGGAAGAGATGGAGGCAGCACATTAATCCAGCAGGTTCTCAGGATCCCAAAGCAGATTTAAGGAGTGGGATCAGCAGCTCTGAACACAACCCTCAGCCTTGCTTTTGAGGTAAGGGTAAATAAAACAGCTGTGCTGCACAGTCACTGTACAAGTACTGCACAGAGAAGAGATGCCTGCTGAGATTAAGGTTACAAAGGACTTTCCCACAGTTAAATAACAGGTGACTGTTTGGGCAAATGTTTGTTGTGTCAGCCTGAGGGAAAAGGGATCCGTCTCCCCTTTGTAAACTCTGCAAGGGAAGCAACTGTAAACAAGGACCTAGTATAAATGGAAGGCAAGTCACTAGCACTTTATCTTAATACAAACTTAGATCAGCAACTTGCCATGGAGGTGAACAGTAGATCAGTTAATGACAACAGAGTAATTTTGCACAGAGGAGCAGGAAGTGAGAGCTGATACACTTGTCCTACTTAGAATGGTAAATTCCAGATTTGCCTCTCCATCAGGCAAACTCTCTACTCCCCACTCGGCTATAAAAAGCAAGATTGTTTGAACCAAAAAGCCAAGAAAGGAAGTGTCTGGGTGCTGCAGCAATGATTCCCTTGGATTGAGAGGGAAAAAGCACACAGCAGGGACAAGCAGAAAGAATGTATCTATAGATATGTACATATACCACAGTGCTGTAATTTTGTATGTAGCAGTAATGTAAATAAATGTATGGTTTTTATAAGATACATATTATAAAAATCTATAAAGGCATATTTTTAGTAAAAACAATGCTCTACTTCTTTTGTAAATAGTTCTCTTCAGAATAAAACAGATCATTTATAAGACACTGTCTCAGCTCTCACTGCTTATCAGGCCTAGCTGCAAAAAAAGCTCACTTTTTGAACTGTCATTTTACACCCAACAGCATCTTTAATGCTGCATCATCCCAAGAAATTCAGCCGTGTGTGTGTGTGTTTGGAAGAGAATGAGCCAGGAGTAAAAACACTTGAGGCATCTGATTTACCAAACATGGTAAATCATCCCACCTTGCAGCCATTTGTGTTGTTCACTGACTGTTATATAGAGGCAGATTCAAACTATGAGGAGTTTGTACACAACACACCTCCAGCTTACACCAGCTGTGGTTGAGGCCAGAACCAGTCCTGAGGATTCCCCTCTACCTAGTCCTACCAGAACGGTGCAGGTGAGAAAAGGCACTTTCCCACAGTAGGTTTCCATCACACCTCTCCAGGAGTGAAGCCTTGCCCTGGGCACCAAGCACAGCCACGGCTGCAGTTCCTGCACAGATTAATTAAACACACATTAATTTCCCGGAAAAGTGAAGCGAGACTCCAGATGCTTTTTAATCTCCTCAGGGGCTGACCCCTGCTGCCTTGGAGGAGCTTTCAAAGCTCACTCAAGACTCCTTGTTGAACAGAAAGACAAAAGATTGCAGCACAATCACGAGCATCTCACTTTCACGCAGCAGCAAGTTACCAGTTCCAGCTTACTCTTTATTCACATTTAAAACTAAAATAGCAACTAAATGTTTGAAAGCGTTAATTGTGGTTTTGGCATTATCCCCTCCCAGGAAAAAAACAACTCTCTACTTACAGCAGCAGAGTTCACCCCTGCCTTGCCACCCTTCACCTCCAGGTGCTGGACAGCAGAGGAAACAGAGCCTCAAAAAAGATTTGGCAGCTTGTAACCTTTATTTTTAGTTTTTTAAAATTATTTAAAAAGCATAATTAGAAACTTTCATTACAGAAATAATCCTAGCAAACCAGTTAAGACATTCCATTGCTCAACATTTAGGAAACTTCACATCAGCACCACTAGAGACACAGTCCCCACCCCTTCCAATTGAATAGTCATGGCAAGAGCAAAGGTAACTGCTCCTCTACAGCCAGCTCTGGGGGAAAAAAATATATTCCCACTTTAAGCCAGAAAGCTGGAAATCTAGATTGGCAGAGTTCAAACCATGGCCACAAAGACCCGGACTCAAAGAAGACCAACTCTTCCACATAAGAGAACACTCCAGGCTTGGGTGCACCATTTCCTCATTTTATTGCATCATTTCCAGTAAATTCAGACATTTTCTTTACTTCTGCCTATATGAAGTTACTCCCTCCTAGATCTGCACACACACTACCAACAAGAGTCCCAAAGTAACACAGCTGGGCCCTTCAATCTGCCAGGGGTGACTCTCACAGGACAGCTCCATTCCCACGGGAAGGCTCCGGGGATGGCCCAGCTCCTCCCAGCACACACCACATTCGACATCAGAGCGTAGATGGGATGGACTGGTGGGACTTCAGCCACCACTTTCCACAGCCACTCATGTCTTACAATTATCAGAGCTCACTCCAGCAGTATCACCCCAGCTCACTGTTATTCTTGGGTTACCAATGCAAGATATGTGAAGAAAAGAGACGGGTGAAGGCAGCTGGACATGTAATTCCCAGCACCTGAACTGATTAAAAAACCATGTGTTACACATTCATTGTTTGCACTTTTTAAAAAGTCTTTAAAGTGATTGACTGTGATGTGATTGTATGATCAGGGCTCTTACCACAACCCGAAAAATCTAAAAAAATGCAGGCAAAATAAGTGACTAAAATTTAGCCTCTCCTGGGGAAGGGGGAGGAAGGGAGGGAAGTGGGCTGATTCCAAGCTCATGGACATCAGTGAATCACATCCTACCAAACTAAGGCCAGCAATTCCATAGGGCCACTTACTGACACGTGGAGTACACCCACCTTTACAGCCTTAAAGGAAGTAATACCCTCTGTGCCTTTTAGTCATTTTAAAGAAAAATTAATTTTTAATATTATTTAGGCAATTATTCAGGTGCTGAGCATGACCTTTCAGCCCAGACATTTGATATTTTAGTTACACACAAATACACTCTCCACCTTTAACTACATCTATTCAGGCTGAGGAACTGAGCCCTTGTTTTCGCAGAAAGGCCGACGAGGGCCAGGAAAACGTTGCCGAGCCCAGTCTGTTTTCAAGGGTGACCCTCCACCACCACATAACCCAAGCAAGCTTTCCATTTCTTTGCATTAAACAGCAGCCCTCCTTCCTAACAGAAGAATCCTGGGAATGATCCTGTGGCAGCTTTCATATTCAGACATGAATCCAGAACAGCTGGATTTATTTTCATGCCTTTTCTCTCTCAAGTAACAAAAGCTTTGCCACCAAAATTCACATTCAAGTTCAGATTGCCTATTTGTGGACAGGGCAACAAGGAGAAGGTTGGGTTTTTTGGCAGAATCACATGATTTTTGTTCTCAAAAGAAATGGACCCTCACTTAGGACACTGGCAGAACCAGAAGCAGAGGTCAAGTTAAACTTTGCTTAAAAAAAAAAAAAAAGGGTTTTGTCCAAATAAATGCCACTTCTGCAGGTCAGTCTGTTTTCCAGTATCTTGAACAACTGGGCTGCAGCACAAGGAGGTGAAACCCAAGAATCCAGCCACAAATCTGGATCATGGCAAACTGAAATTCAAGGCCCCAGCAGCAGCACCAGCTGCCAGCCCAGGGGCTGGTGAAGTGAAACCCCAGGCTGCAGCAGCAACACCTGCAATCCTGGTACCTAGAAGAACACAGCCTGAGCCCCAGTAAAAGCCTGGGACCCCTGGAGAAGCCAGAGGCCCCAGGGGCACCAGATGCCAGTCTGAAGCCCAACAGAAATGCAGCCGGAGGGTCTGGGAAGCAGTTGCTGCCAGCCTGGGGCCAACTGGAATTAAGAACTTTGTACTATTTCTTTAAAAAGATGAACTCTGGTTGACATTGGTTGACATTAAGAAGGCAGAAGCCAAAGCGACAACGGGGAGGCGAGGCTGGTTAAAGCAATATACATTATATACAAACTCTTGGGTTAATTAGTCCACTTGGTAGGCAACGTCCTTCTTGTCTACAAGGCGCACTGGAATGAGCAGGGGAGGAGAGAGGGGCAAGATTCCATCCGATACCTCCTTGGCACTGAAGTGGTAAGGTGCCAGCGCCTCTTGATAGAAAACATGGAGAAGAAAATAATCTTTAAATAACGGCACAAAACTGAGAAAGTCCTCCCAAAGCCTGCCCCAGTGGAATTGCCCGAGTCTAGCTGGAGGGGCTGATCTGTCTGAGAGCAGAGTCTCTGCAGCAGGGAAAGGGCATTAGCAGCACCTCTTCTTCCTTTTACTGTTCTTCGTTAGCTTCACCACATCGTTCTGTTGCTGCTGTTGCTGCTTTGCTAAGTTTTCTTTCTTTGCTCGCAGGACAAGCTCTGTAATGCAATTAAACATCTGCAAGAGAAATAAGCACATTCAGACCACCGTGGAACTCGGGCTGGCTCCTGGGGGGTGTTGCTCTTTTGAAGCAACTCCACAGTTCTAGTTATTTCAGTAACACTCCAGAGATATTCCCCAATCCACTACAGGCCCAAACCACTCCCAAGCTAAACCAAAAGCACCTCTATCCCCCTTTTCCAAACCAGGAAATAAAAACAGGGCAGTTTGGCAACTGAGATCAGACTGAGCAGTCCTGCCTTCTATAACCATTAGTGACAAGTCTTTCTTGAGACAATGCCTAATATTCTGCTATATGTGAGCACTGTAAAACTACTGAAAACACAGTGTAGGCTCCTTCACTTTGCTTCCCCAACTCTTCCAAACACAGCTGGATGTCTCTTGCCATTTTACCTACTCACTTGCAACTTGTACAATTTGATCTTTCTTCCTCAATGGGAACAATCTGATTTTCTTTCCCCACGTCATTACATCTACACTCTTCAGAATATTACATTACCTCTTCCACATTAATGTTTTCTTTGGCGCTGGTCTCAAACAATTGGATCTCCATCTGCCCAGCAAATTTATAGGCATCTTCTGTTTCTACCACTTTTCGCTCTGGGTCATCGTTCTTATTCCCCACTAAAAAAGGAAAGGAAAGTCAGTTTGGTACTTCAGCAGGTCAGCTCACTGAGTAAGATGATGTAACTCTCTGATTACTCACCCAGTATCCGACAGACATCATCACAGTTTTGATTAATTTCATGCAACCACCGTTTTACATTCACAAAAGATTCTGCACTTGTGACGTCGTACACAACGATGACCCCATGTGTTCCTCTGTAATACCTGTGGGGCAGGAAAGGACAGTAAATGTTCATTTATTTCAGCTGTGTGTCACCTCCTCAGCAGTTTCTCTTCCACTTAGCTTCTACAGGATTCGTAACAAATACTCAAGCTACAGCAATCAAGTGCACCCATTTTCTTTCAACTCCTGTAATTCTTTTACAGCAGCTCAATCACATACTATTCCTCTAAACCTACAGAGCTCCCTGCTCATTCAGTCCATACAAGTAGGTTTCAAAGTCCAAAGATTGCTGATAACTTCCTTGTTAAGGTTGTCAAGACTGCCAAAGATTAATATTGTCTTCCAGCTACGTGACCGAGGGCAGCATGTCCTCAGAGCTGGCTGTGATGTGAACCCTGGGGTTGTACAAGCCACATCTGGTCTCTGCAGTAATTCTGTTATCTGTGAAAGATCACTTACAGACTAAAATTTCAGCAGATCTCCAAATATACTCGACTCTCAGTCACAGCTCTTTTGAGCTCACAAAAATTTGTCTTGTTGAGCGACTGTGTTCTGATCACACCTTCCTACTCAACAGATCGACTCCATATGTGCATTCAATGTGCTTTGCTACCTTTAGCCATTAAAAATAAGCTTCATTTCAGTTTATTCCCATTAATCTTGGGCAACCAGCACCTTTAAAAGATGACGAGCAAGTCTGATATGCAAGAAAAATATCAGGATTCAAGTTCCAACACTATCACCTGCATGAACCGACCAAAGGCAGACAGTGTGTGCACCATGAGAATGCATCTATAGAACAGCAGGCTCCACCCTCTCAGTTTTCAGCCACATTCACAAGGCTACCGGGTATGTTCCCTACTTCAGATTATGCAGTNTAGTGACGTCTTCACCAGCACTCATTTTTTATATTATGTGTAGCTTTATTCGTTTCCTTTCATCCTCCGCTATTTCTTATGATCAATACCAAAATTTTTAATAAAATAAATTCAAGAAATCATCATACAATATTGAGGATTTCCCCTTAAATTGTGGCAATATTTCTAGTCCTTGCTCTCTTACCACAAGCACTTCTTGCAGACTCTCCTTTCCACTGCACTTCAGGGATCTCCACTGCAACCACTCTGGCCCTCTTTGAGAATTTATTCCAACTCAGCAAACACACCTTCAAACTTCAAAGCCTTTGAATCCAACCCGAACACACCTTTCAGAAGATCTCAAAGCTTCAGCTCACTTTGCTACTGAAGCACCTGAACAAGTGACTGTCTTTTCCCACCTCCAGCCTCTTCATCCTTCCACAACAGAAACCACCTGCCTTTTATACACCATCAGGCAGATTTCTAGAGAGGCATATATCACTCAAGAGTCACACACCTTCCCCTCCAGATCCCTCTGCACTGACAGTCCCTGGGTATCCAAACTCCACGACATGACACTGCTCTACAGAAACAGAAGAGTCTGCTCCTATTACTCATCTGGGCACTAGAAGAATACAAATAGTTCTCCCATGCCATGTTTTACCAGTAATTTATGCAGTACATTCACTTTCTTTGGCAAGAACTAACTCAGGTAAGAACTATTTCTTCCCAGCACACAAGAGATCCTGCACTTTCAAATGTTCTGGTTCGGTCACAGTCAGTTTGTGCTTTACTGTGTTACAAGGTTGACTTTAATTCATAATTTTGATCCTTCAGAGGAAAAAGCATCCCATGGGCCTGAATCCACAGGTTGCAAAAATAACCCACATTCTCCTGACACTAACATGTGCTGCACACTGGTTTTGATGAAGCCTGTTCTGTGAGACAGCAACACAAAGGTCTCTGATCCCACCAAAGCACCGATTTCTTGACAGCCGAACAATAAACTAATTATCTTCAAACACTCCCACATCACCCAATAGCCTTTTCATTCAGCAGCCCTCAGGCTGACCTACCACTTCCTCCCTAACACTGAGCATTGCATTTGCAAAGACAACACTCAACCTTTGGTTCAGCTACACCTACACAGAGCTGCCTCTCTCTGTGCACACCATCGAACCCAGCCTGCTCATCCCTGCCATCCAAACCAGAGGACCCACGGAGCATCCTGCTGCTCCTACCTTGCCCACGCACCTAGATTTTCTTCTAAGCAAAGCATTTGATGTCTGGGAGTAGAAAACATCCAGCCAGCACATCCAGATCCCACTCCTGACAGCACAGTGTTTGCTGTCAAGTGTTTGCTCCTGGGATGAGGCCCGTAGGCTGCTCCCTGCAGCACAGACCACCACAGCAGTCAGAATTCTGCAAGGATCTCCTGCCACAAGGCACTGATATTGCTAACCACTTCATCAGAAATATCTTCCTCTGTGTAAGACAGCAACCCCTGACTCCTGCTGAGTGTCTACCAGCATACACTGCTTCTATTTTTGGAAGGGAAAATTGTCTGGCACATCGCTCTAGAAAGGTTGCCAACCCCTCATCTACTCTAAAATGTCATTTTCTCCACTGGCTGTCATTACCAAGAGGGATAAGCCTGAGAGAGAAGACCATGACTACCTGTTATCCTCTAACTCTTAAGCCCCATAATACGTATTTTCTCTCAAAAAGCTGGTCATGCTGTTTTCTATCAGTTGATACAGCTCTGTGCCCTACATAACATTTTAGTCTTAAAAAATACAGCAATGATTCTCCAACCCCAAATGCAGGACAGTACCAGAAAACAGAATCTGATTTATCCTACCCCATACTTCAACTTCCAGGATGATGCAGTGCAGAATTGCTTTTATAACAAGTTGTGGGCTTTGGCGAGTAGAGAACAGATGGGGCTTTTGGCATTCAGGGAGGAGTAGGTGTAAATTTTGTGCTTTTGGCAACCAAGAGGTAGTTGAGGCTTTGACACAAGGGAAAGACTGTCTTATCTCCTTCCCATCCACATTTTAGGGAAGATGAATACCACAGGAACGAAAGCAGAAGAGAAATGAAGTCCTGGATCTCAGCCTCCCATTCAAGGACTGACTGATGTTGGCTGTCCTTTGTACAGCGGGTGTGCTCTGCCATGTACCCTGCACACCTCCAAACCAGAACCTGCTGCTACTCCTGCTGCTAAATACCTTGGTGAAATAGGCAAGATGTTATAGTTACAGTTATTCACGTTTAGAGCGTCCAGGAAAGTATCCTGTTAAGGTGAAAACCAAACAAACCCGCCCTGTATATACCCCTGGATGCTTTGGTTGGAAGAGTTCCCTTATCTAAAGGCTTTACATTTAGCTTTGGTATGGAAAAAGCTTAAGAATGCCAACACTTTAGTTCAAATAGACACCTAAGTTGCTTGTTTTACCATTAAATTTAAAGACATAGGCCTACTGCTTTTCACGCATTACCTAGTTAATACTGCAGACTTGACAGAGAGCATCTTCAGAAGTGGTTACCCAAACACATCCTGTCCTTCAGCCACCTGCATCCTCCCCTCACGTCTCTGAGCACGGCCTTGCTAAGCAGGAGGGAACACTTGCCATTTCCTGGGGCAACAATAAATCTTGGGAAAGATGGGTCACTGGTTTAATCCAACTTCTTTAATAATATTTCAGTACTTTTTAGGGCCTGTTTCCCTGGGTTTCATTCACCTAGAATTTTAGCCATTTCCAGAGACCTCTAATAATCTGGTTTCATACCTATCTTTCTTTCAGGTTCCTGGAAGCCCATCTATTGTCACAGGTCAGTCTTTTACCCCTCATACCTGGTTTACAGGACACAGCAATTCTCTCTCTCTTGAATGTGCCATTCCACAGAAAACCATGGCAGAAGGTCCCTCTGCTATCACTATTTATCCCGAGCTGGCATCTGACAACTATTATGTAAAGCTTAAACCCTAAGCCCAGAGTCCTGAATCAGGACAAAGTAGTTCTGTCTACAAGAGCAAATCAAGTCCAGGGACTGGCTGTTCATGCATCTTAAGTGTTCCTGCTAATACAGATGCATTCTGGCATGCTGAATCTCTGGTGAACTTAAATCAAATCGAGTTTGGATGAAGTTCCTTGCCAACCAAATTCACTCAGCTTGGCCTCTCCTCCCACTAGGCACCAGCTATCCCAGTATTTCCACATTTAACGCAAAATAAAACCAGCTGCCTTTTTATTTCCCAGTCTGAAATTCTGTTTTCTTGAGCTTCTGTAGAATACTCCAGATCAACTTGATCTCTGTTCCTTAACAGCTTTATTCTGTTTTTCAGCTTCTGTAGCTGTAGTCAACTAAAATCAAACTAGTACAGCCTTTTAATGCTTCCCAATTTTCCACTATTAACTTCCTACCACCTCTACCATTTTTGCAATTCCAAGTCCACACAGCAGTACTTCCAACCTGTTACTGTAATTACCAGATGGGCTCTAATTTCAGGCTTGCTTGCCAGGCTTGGCTCAACATCAATCTGAACTCTGCCTTTCACTGTAAAGGGACTTCCTGGCCTACTGTAACACTGAAGGAACACCTTCTGTATTCTCACCCCCAGTCTAAAACTCAACCTAGTCAAAAGACTAGACTACTACATTCTGTTGACAGGGCACTTGCACTCCACCCAAGATTTCACAGCCAAGCCCTCCTGTGAATAGTAACAAGGTACCTCAATTTGTCACTCAGTTTGGGGCAAGTAAATCAACTACAGTATTACTAAATAAATAATAAGTTAATTAAAAAATGCCAAAAAAAGAAATGGTTCTGCCTTTTTTCCAAAATCCAAATCTTGTTATCTCCTGGTTTTATAGGTGATATGATTAGGAATGCTAGACAGCCACAGCTTTCTAACCCAGCAGCAAAAGGAGCCCTCACGTCAATGTAAGCAGCATTCCAAAGTGCTTTCCTCAACACTTTAAATGCACTTGGACACATGAACTTCTTTACTTAAAATTGAAAAAAATTCCAATCTTTCTTCCCTGACCATGGAATATTCTGTAACTACTCTACCAGAGTTAAGGCAGGAAAACTGGGACTTTCACTCTCCCCAGAGCAGAATATACCTCACTTGGCTAAAAAGCTGTGCAAAAGTGTAGCATGCCACAAATCCCCTCAAAACATTCCAGCTTAAATGCTCATCCAAAAAACCAAATAATTATAAGTTACATCAAACACTACATGAAGTCCAACATGCTGCTACCCCCATTCACCAAAGGATTCCTCCTTTCCTGGTATTCCCCGCTCAGGGCTGGACACCTCCGCTTTCTAAACCAGCTGGCAGCAGCCCCACAGCCCAGCACTCATTAGTGCAGCTCCGGAGTCGGGTCAGGGACTCTGCAAACAGGAAGGGCCCTCTGCTGACTCAGCAGTAATTGGGGCACTCTGAGCAGCCTCTCACAGCCGATGGGGCCATCGCTGCTCTGCTGCCTCCCCCTCACTACTTCCTTCCCAAAGCTGCCTGCAGCGCTGAAACAAGAAGTGATGTCACACACAGGAACCCTACCAGGAGGCAACTGAGGTTTTTTCAAGCTGGACACTTAAGAAACAATGGGAGTGATCCAGTAATATCCATGTGGGAGAGCAGAGGGAAGGGGCGGCGCAGCCTCAGCTTCCATTTTGCCATTTCTGGCTGTTGAGACACAACACACACGCAACCAATCTCATTATTTCATGTGTCAGTAAATAAACCAACTCATCAGCTGAAAATGATCCTCCTCTCAAACAGGAGCCAAAGGAGAAGTGAGTCTGAAAGATCAAGTGAAACAACTGGGTCTTTTAGGAATTAATATTTTTGGTTAACATCCAAGGAAACAAAAGTTCCATTTCTAAGTACTTTTCCTTCTTCCCCCAGTGCCACGATGAGCGGTCCCACCTTTGCTGCAATCAGTTTACAAACACATTTTATTCTTAGTTCCCACTGCCACAGCTCTGGGTGTGGTTTCTTCAGGAACAGGAAAAGCTCTGCACACGCTGTTCAAAAGGACAATGAGCTTGAATCTGAACTCCAACCAAGGAAAAGGTTAATATCATGTGGGCATCTGCTTCAGCAGAACTCCAAACAAAGATAGCTGCTAAAATGCATTTGTCCTAAAGGAAAAAAACTAAGCATTAGGAATCCTCATCTTCGATCTCCAAGCTGTTCATTAGTCATATGACACTGACAAAGGGTTTGAATTCTGTGCTTCTGCAGTGCATTTAATCAGAGGACAATCTTGGACAGGCTACAGAGACAGGTTTTCTGCTCTATGCCGTGGAATAACTCTGGTTCTACCATTTGGAAACAACCAGCAGAGGAATAAGACAAAACCATCATGGAAAAACACAGAAGAGTGAAGAAATCCGAAATCCCAACTCCAAACCCAGCCACAGTATCACCACTGACATGGGCTGTAAAATACCCAGGAGAAGTCTCACTGTGGAGAACACAAAGCCATCGCTGGCTAATGAACTGCAGCACTCAAACATCCAGCCCCTAACGCTGAACCATGAGATCTGAGCCCAAAGCCCAGTGCTACTCACGTGGAGGTGATGGTCCGGAAGCGCTCCTGGCCAGCCGTGTCCCAGATCTGCAGCTTCACCTTCTCTCCATTGATCTCAACTGTCCGGATTTTAAAGTCCACTCCAATGGTGGTGATGTAGCTGCCTGGAAGGAAAGTGTGGGTAAGTGAGAACCTCAGCCCTGTTTGTTCTAGATGGCCCAGAGCACACTTGTGAACACTGCCTGGAGCAGCTCTCGCATCAGACAGGAGGACAAGGCTTTCCATCTTTGCTCTGCTGTTTAAAATGCTTTATGTGATACTGATCTGCATATTTTTATCTGCTTTTTTCCTAGCCATAAAGACAATTCTCCCATGCCACCCTTAAAGGTCAGTTTTACAGAGTAAAATTACTCTTCTACCACATTGGAGGTCAAGAGTATCTCAAATATCTCAAGAAACAGACAGTAACTATGAGAGCATTTTCCTTGTGAAAATTTTGAGACAAAGCTTTGCTTTAAGTGCCTGTGCAAACACTTATTTTCAATACAGTTTGTTCTAAGAGTTTCCTCTCAATAAACTGATTATATCACAAATGTAAGTGGATTACCACAATATTTAATCAATCTAAATTCCAAATGGCCAGTAGGAAGTCTGTAGAGAGCATAAGGTAACACACTTAAACTATTTCTGGAACCACATCAGTATTTAAATGCTTTCAGCTGCAAGTGAGAATCAGACAGGATGGGCTGTACAGGACAAGAAGAGTTAGAAATGCCATGTGTTCCTGGTACAGCTATCAGTGGGTAAATGCAGAACAACTCCAGCAGCACTGGAGCAAACCTGGAGCATTTCACTTATGGAAGTAAACCAACCACTCACCTGAGAAGGTATTATCTGCAAAACGCAACAGCAAACTGCTCTTGCCCACACCTGTGACAAACAAACACAGCAAGAGCTTTGAATACATCATCTTGGGTGTCAGGTAACAACAGTGCTTTACTCATCCAGTGCATTTTTCACTCTGACCCGGGTATGTTCTCAGAGATCACTTGGTGCCACCTTGACTGTTCATCTCGTCACTCTCCTGGAGAAGCACAGTCCCCCCAGGACTCAGGATGCTCCTGGCAGCAGTGCAGGGCTGGGGGGTGTCCCCTCCTTCCCCCAGCCCTCAGCAAGCCCTCAAACAGCATCTCTTGCACTGCAGTCAGTTCACGAAGTCAGAGAAGAGCAATAACTAACAGCAACAACAATCAGTAGGTTTGCATCTGCTAAGGAAAAAGCCAAAAATGAGCACGTCCTGCTATAATTAACAAGTGCTCAGAACTCTGCTCTGAACTACTCTGTTGAATTCCACTGCCCACCTCCATTCTCTGTGCCCTGTGAATGGTGGTGGAATTTGGACTGCTCTGACAATCAGACCCGGCCTTGGGACTACAAAGCTCATGTTATCATGGCCACAGTTTAACAGAAGCCTAAACCAAACAGCAACTGGGAATCACTCTTCTGCACTGCCATCCAAAATAGGCTTGTTCCACATCCAACACACCTTTCTGAAGGTGTACCTGCTGCCAAAACATTTCTCTGAGTGCTTTGTGTAGCACTTCATCCAGGCTCTCCTTCAAAGATCTCCCTGATCACACCCTGTTGCAGGGAAGCATTTTTCACAGAGCTCAAGACAAGAACTGTAAGCAGCTCATTCCAGCCAAGGGAACCTGGGTATCCAAATGCCTCTACCCTTTTATCTCTGTATAACATCTCTGCTGTTAATAACCTTTCCTCCCCAAAATAAATCTGCTATGGCATGAAGAGGAAATTCAACTTCACCAGGGTAATTATCTATTAAATCTTTTCAGGTAGAAGTTATTCAAGTTAATTATTTTGATGATGTGTAACTTGCAAGTTCTTAATAGAAGACCTATGCAAAGGCTGTGCAGAGCTCCAGTATTCTCAGCTGCTGGTATGTGATGACAGTTACAAACAAAAAACAAAACACCAACCTAAAAATCTGCACCATTCCAGTAAGCCAGGTCTCATTTGCAAAGAGTTCAAATCACCAGATATCTGGGGAAGCCACGATCATTTCTCATTGCTACTAAAAAAGACAAAGTTCCAGTGTGCATACAGTTAATATCTCTCAGCTCAATGGTAGCAGAGCAGTTCCTTTCACACAGGAGCTAAACCTCTGCAAAATACCAGTCAGCTAAGAAAAAATAATGAAATAAAATGAAATAAATAAAATAAATAAAATAAGAATGTTTCAGCAAATGCTAGGCTTCTTGACCTTAGCCTCCAGCTTAGTTAAAAAAAAGCAAGTAGATGCTGGAACCTGCAGACTTGTGAGAGCACAACACCTTCTCCAAAGTCAGCCAGCACATGACACTGCTCTGTCATCCTGCCCTGCTCAGCCTGCTCTGCTCCTGGGAGAGCAGCTCTCTCCAGGCCAGGAAGTTCTCCGTGCTCCCCATGACAAGGATCTCACAAACAAACTCTGCCTCTGCCCCACACCCTTCACACAGAGAGAAACCACACTCCTGTGACCCCCCCACTTCCCACACAGAGCTATTTGAAGATCTCCAGCTTGGTGAAGACAGCAAAATGAAACAAACCAAACAAAAAAAAAAAAAAGGCCTATTGGCTTTGCTCAACCAAAATGAAAAGGAAATTTCAGCGCCAGACGAGTTTTTAAGACCAGTATTTTATTGAATGGCAGAGTGAATTAAAGAAGCATGTGCACAGCACAGATCATCTGTATTATTTTTAAATATCTGGCACAGCTGAAACCACCAGTAGCTTTTCAAGATGACCTGTTCTAAAAACACACAAACCTACTACCCTCTTGACAGATTTGCATACAGGGGAAAAGCAGATGAGCCAGAATTATCCCATCAAGTGTCAGTCCACTTCCTACTGCAGGGAACAAATGTCAATAAACAAGGCAAGCAAACTGTTGTGTGAAAGCAGGGACAAAGTCTTCCTGTTGGGGTTAGCAGAAACAAAACCAAAGAAAAATCAATACTCGAGTGAGATTTAATTACAACAGAAAACCACAGGCAGCCTGACAATTCTCACAGCTCTCCTCTGGCTGGATACACTTTGCTCAAGAAGGGACTTTGTTCAAGAAGACTCAGCTCAGAAATTTAATTGTTTAAAATGAGAAGTCTTCAGCAGAGTTCTCACCATCCTGTTTATCTTGCCTGAACAGTTTTGAAACTCATCAGCAAGCAGCAGAGTTACTGCCTTACTCAGAATGCAGCCTTTGGTTGTAATGGCTCACGGGCTCCCAAAAGTGCCTCGGGTTGGAGCTGCTCTGAAGCTGCTGCTTTCTCTCCCTTCAGACCCCTTTATGCAGACACAATTCAGTGCAGAATAAAGTATTTTCCGGAGAGATTTTGAAAGTGACAACTGCCAAGGTAGAGCAGCTTTCCACTTTGCCCCAAGGCTGTGCCTTGCTGCGTGCAGGGACCTGCCACCCCACGGGCCACACCTCTGCTAAAGAAGAGGGTGGATGCAATCTTCTCCAGTTTATGGAAATTAAACTGGGAGCTGCTGGAGTGCTACCAACACCCAACTGGACTGAAGGCAGGGATCTTCCCAGTCCCAATTCCTGTGTCTCAGACACGGGCCGAGTTCACACGCTCTGCCCTCCAGAAGCTTCTGAAGCTGCTGCAGAAGAACTTACAGGTCTACTTTCAAAAAAAGTCCAACTGTCCCTCCCCCAGAACTAATTCATGTATTTGCATCCCGTACTACAACCAGGAGCACACAAAGGCACCAGCTCTTCAGGAATTGATTAAAGAAGTGACAAACGCTACAACGGAGACTTCAAGCTGAAGCACAGAAAGAACCTTAAGGAATAATCAAGATCATAAGCGATTATTCAAGCGCAGTGACCCAGTGGTCCGCAGGGCAGTCAGCCCTTCCCAGCGACCCCTAAACTGTCACGGGAGAAGGGAATTCCCTCATCCCAGCCACACAGCAGC
>VXBA01003908.1:205309-249467 GCA_013399895.1 Serilophus lunatus
CGAGCCACCGCCCTCAGTGTGTCCCCTCGCAGCTCCTCTGCTCCCCTCCTCCCGTGAGGACACGGCACAAGGAGAGGCTGCCCCTCCCGGACGGCGCCTCAGAGGCGTGAGGGAGCCCGGCACGGGGCAGGGACGGCCCACGAGGGGGTTTCACAAGGGTCTTTTACTGCTCTACCAGGAGCGCCGTGCACCAAAGCGGCAGTTCAGGAACAGCGCCCATCAGAGCCCAGCCTGAGGTGAGGGTTACACACCAGCAGTCACCAAACGCTCGGGGGTGTGTCACAGCCCTGGCGAGCCTGGAATGAAATTGCAGGGGAGTTTAATCCGGAGATGTGCCTGTGCATGGCTCGGGAAGGGGGTTGCCCTCACACCCCTCAGCTGTGCCTGAACCGCCCACAACCCAAGTCTGCAGTTCATGCAGCACTCACACGGTTGTTGAGCGCAGACAGCCCGAGTAACTTTGCTGTACCTTTGCACAAAAACTCAGTGCACAAACTGCAAGACCAGGGTCGCTTTTTGGGTGATAACTATGTGGAGACATTTCACGAGAAAAGTGCTGGGTTTGCCTTTGATTATTTTTCTACACGAACGTTCTTATTTGTACTTGAACTCCTGAGATCAAACGATGCAGTTTTGATGTAGAATATGCAAATAACTCGGGACATCCTTTCGTGGTTGCTAAGGCTTTTCAATACATACGTAAAAATACGGCAACAAAAGCATGTGTGAGGTACTGCATCTATCTTAAAAGTAATTTTGGTTTAGCCATAGATTCATACCAGAATATTTACATGATTATTTAATTAGTTGGTTATTTTTAGTTTTCACTCTTCAGTTCACAATTCACTGACACAAGTATCTCACTGACATGCATGTGCCATTCAAATGGGGAGAGCTGTATTAGTGCTGAAGAACAGAGACCTTTGTAGACAACTGAGCCTGTATGAGGAAGGAATTCTTGGCTATCAGGGTGGTGAGGGCCCATCCCTGGAAGTGTCCAGGGCCAGGACTTGGAGCAACCTGGGATAGAGGAAGGTGTCCCTGTCCATGGCAGGGGGTGGAACAGGATGAGCTTTAAGGTCCCTTCCCATCCAAACCATTCAGTGAACAGGCAAAAGAAAGATGTCACAGAAATCAAGGATATTTAACTTGAAAATAGCAATCCATAATGCTTTTGTTAATTACAATCCAAGAGTAGGACACACCTACTTGGAGGATTTTTTTGGCTGAAATCCGTGGAACATCACCTCTGCAGAGAGTGTCAGTCATGTGAGGGGGTATCCTCACACCAGAACAGGATTTCCAGAGAGGTTGTGGAGTCCAGCCCACCTGGACATCGACATGAGCAACCTGCTCTACTCAAGGGGGCTTGAGCACAGGGCTGAAATCCAGAAAGATTTTTATCTTTATCCAGAAGTGCCTCTCAGCCACAGCTGTGCTGTGATCTGTGTTTCTTCAGCAGTGACAACTTTTATCAGCATTGATTTTTCCATTAATACAGACTCGAAAGGTCTTTCCTCTGGGTTTATCCAATAGGACTTGGTTAAGAGGAGTAAGAATATTTTTTAAAGCACTCATCTCTAACCAATTCTAATTTCCTATTTCTTCTGCATAGAGTATTGTGATATGGTGCACAGCTCCATTTGTCCAGTTTGTATGCAATTCACCTGGAAACATGAACCCAGGATGACTAAAAGAGCATGTCTGGACTGAAGGTTTTTTTCTAGCACATAAAATTGCATCTTCTGGGTACTTCTAATCAACAGAATGTCTGTGGTTTTAGTTATAAACCTTCCTTAATATTCTAGCTTTCAAAGCTCACCCGTTAGGGCCCTCACATCCTGGAATCCACTGAGGACACTGCATAGCCACAGGGAGATCCCCTGGATCCAACATGCAAACCACCAGCTCACATCCAAAATGACAGTGACTCTCATTACCTTTATTTTTAAGCTCATGAAAAACACAAGGTGCATAATGTTACCCAATAAAATGGACAGCAAGAACTGTGATTTATCAAAAAAATCAAAATATTTAAATATTTTATGCTTTCACATTTGTCTCTCTTCCATTGTAATTTTTAGCACCTTGTTTAAACCTCTCTCATAAATTATTTTTTGATCTTTTTGAAATACACACAGCTCAGCTGCCACTCAGAGACAGTTTGCTTGACAGTTCAAAGATGTTATTACAGTCAGTTGGGGGGAGAAATTATCTTTTACTGACAGATGGTATTTTTAAGACATTTGAAATGAGAAAAAAAATTAATTCTTTAGTCTCCAAGTTGGCACAATCAATTTATCAAATCTCGTGTTGTTGCAAAAATTATGGGTATTTTATCTCTGATGTATTAGACTGCACTGCATAAATAGTTTAGCAAAGAGTAGCTATCAAAATCCAAATTCAGTGTTTCACTGTGACTGAAAAATCAGCATATTCTCCATAAGTGCAAGTGAGCTCCTACTTTAACTACTCCCTCTCAGAAACAACCAAGCTCAGTGCAGAAATTCAGGTGCTGTTTGGGAAGATGAAGGAATTTTTTCCACTTGCTGCTACCTAAGTTGGAAATAAAAATCATCAAAATACTCTTAAGTAGCAAAAGATCTGATTGGCTAAAATGAACAAGTTAATAAAAAAGGCTTCATTTAACTGTAATTTTCTTTCCCATGCTTATGTGGGACATCACTTGGAATCAGAGATAAAACAGGTAAGCCAAGGTGCCCATGATCAAGAGCTCAAACAGCCGTTCTTCACCAAAACTTGCCATTTTTTTCATTCCTTCCTGTCTGCAGTGATGGAGTGAACAATTCCAGTAGAACAACTGAGCTTTTTGCCACCTATTTAGTAGTTTTCTATGGCATAATATTTTGTAGGTGTTTCAGGGCAGAGGTTTTTGCATTGCATGGACTAACTGTTTCTGTTACCCCAAAGCACAACTAATGCATTACAAGTGAAACTCATTCCAGTGCCCTGAGCTGCCAAATCCTTGGGGGCATTTAGCTGAGTTTTCACTCTACTACCAATTCAGTGCAAAGGATGTAGTTTTAAGATGGTTTAAGACTTGCTCGTACTTTGAAAGGCAAAAATCAGAATTAAAAACCACCTTCAGAATGCAGCTACATGTGATGAAGTAGAACACAATTTCAGTCAGACCAACTGGGAAGCGCTGCAGTTTTGTGCAAATAGTCAAATGCATAAATATGAGATTAGAAATAATTAGCTAAAGAATAATGATGTAGCTTGGCTTTGTAGCTGAACACAAACTCTCATGTCAAAAACATTGTGGTGTTGCAACAAAAGAACACCTAGACCTTGTTTAGAAAACATGAAAATCTATGAGAAAATACTTAGAAAATCTAAACTTATTTCATCCAAGGATGAGGACAGTGAAATGATGATGCAGTTGCTGCCAAAATCAACTGTTTTCAATGTCTGTGGGAACAGGACAAGCAGCAATGGACTCAAGCAGCAGCACAGAAGGTTCATTTTTTTAGACATGAGCTAAGTTCTGACAGTCTAAAAGTTTATATAATGAAATAGATGGCATAGGGAGGTTATGTAATCTCCATCCTACAATGCTATATAAACAATTGTGTGGAAATCAGCTAGGAATGCTTTAGCTGCAACCAAGTCTATCTTAGGGTAAAATAGCTAATTTTCCCAAGTCCCTTCCAACACCATTTCACTGACTCCTACAGCAAATCCCTGTTGTCAAGAGCTGACAACAGTCCAGGCTCAGGAACTGACATAACATCAAGAACCCTTTGACAGGTTCTTGTACTTCTGACCAGAACAAAGCACAGCACTCCCAAAATCACACCTAATCCAGATTGTATCTTGCTGTTTGAAGCATTAGTGTGGTAAAAATGAAATGCTTTTTGTGTCTGCTGCTTCTGCCATAGCAATCAGCTGATTAGTTTTAGCAGAATGTGTGTTCCCATGGGGTTCCATTTTATGCTCTTGAATTTTATGACGTGTAGCATTGTGTTCTCCTCCCATCACCATGGTTTGAGCCATCCAGAGTTACGAGCAGGGAAGACTCCAACACACACCACCCACTCACTTGAAACAAGTCAGAATGTTCTGTCTTCTCAGGTGCAACCAGCTTCTGTGAGTTTCATAAAATAGGTAAGGCTCACTTGACTATTACTCTACTTAAGCTTAAAGCTCATTTTGCCTTCTAAAAATTAATACTCTGCAACAAGATTCTATTTCTATCGAATCACATAAAAGGTATTAGTAAATTAACTTTTGGGTAAAATACTTCCTTGGAGCACCACAACTCCTTGACCAAAAACTCCAATGTCAGGTATCTTGTGAAGCTTTTAAAGATATAAATACAGAGGACTTTTCACAAGTTGGAAAACTAAAAAGCTGTCTGTAGTAGAAAATATTTTGGAAATTAGTAGGAGTAATTGCTGACAAATTTCATTGAATATCAGTTCTGTCTTGGCTTTAAACCCTGGGTTGCCTCTGTTTTGCAAAAGATTTTTAGAGACCACAGCACTGTTCACTCTACAAACTGTGTGCCCTAAAACAAGCAGGTTCAAAAGGTAAATCACAGTATAAGTTTGTTGACAAATGAACTTGTAAAAAGAACAGTTTACAGCAGAAGAACCAAAGTCAGAGCCTTTATTAAACGTTCCTTCTCTAAACAGACTGCATTAAATCCCCCTTTCCCATCTGTGATTTCTAAGGCTATTTTAAATACTTCGTTTTACAGGGATTTTCAGTCTTCAGAACCATCACAAGCAGCAAGTCAGCAGTACACAAAAACAATACAACTGAATTTCACTGAGTTCTATTCCTGCTTCCCAGGGTGTGTGGAAAGACCAACAATACTTCCAGTACTGGAAGTTTTTGCACAGACTCTGGAAAGGGAATAGTTGTCACCAGAGTTTAAGCCTGATGTGTTCTAGCCACATCTCACAATTGGCCACAGCTGACCAGTATGGGTTAGTATATCTGTCTCCTGCTCATTATCTGTTTCAAAAAGGGGACCAAATTTTTAATTTTCGGCTAATGTGGGTCTAATTAAGGCTATTCTGGTATATTTGATACTAAAATACTCTCTGGGAGTCCTTTTCCTGAAATCCCATCAGAATTAACATTTTCAAAAATGAAAACATTTAAAGTAGGTGTTTGAGTTGCAGTGCTGATGCAGCGGTTGGTGCGGTGCTTCCTGGTCCTCTGGGGCCGTATCACGTCAGGATTGTGTCATCGACCTGCTCCTCAGAGTCAGCCAGCCCCGCCAGCTTCCGTAGCGACCGCCGGCAGCTCTCGCTCAGAAGCTCCAGGCTGGCGGCATCGAGAATTTTGGAAACAGACTGTGAAAAGAAGGCAACACCAATTACCAACTCCTTACAACACACCACTCCAAGTAAGAGTAAGTTTGAGTGCCTTACGAGCTGTATTTAGGTAAAATCTTTCAGTTGTACCAAAATTCTTTATCATTTTACAATTCCAGATATGGGGGATTATCCAAAAGCAGGTCAGACTTAGAAAACAGGTCTGGAAATGGATGCATGAAGTGGCCCCTCCTAAAACACTCCCTAATACCAATAAAGCTGCAATGGGATCATACAAGTGACCAGAGCAATCTTAAGGCATTGGTCAAACGGGGGGGTATGGTAAAAGCCTTCACTCTATTAATGCTGCACTGTAAGGCTGTACAGTACCAGTATTGCTTAGCATGACAATACTGCTGAAGGCCTAAATAAAAATGGGAATGTCCCACTCCATCTGTTTCATAAGAGAGTTCCAGCATCTTCTGAAGCTGCAGGCACCGCACAGAGAAACCAGAGCGAGGTGGCACAGCCTTGCTACCAACAGTTACATTTCCTTGGGTTTCATACCTCAAGCACTTCTTCACCCTTTCTCATCTTCAGAAGGTTGACAATAGCCTGGTCACTGTAGGCTCTTACACTGGTGTTTTTGTCCTTTGTGTTGTCCAAAAGCGCTTTGAGAATTGGTTTAATTGTCTGAGGGTCCAGTGGGGGAAGATGGCTTTTATTTGCCCACCAAATCATCTTTTCTGCAACTAACTTTATGTCACTGGATGAGTTCTGAAGACACTGAAGGAGACAAAAATGAACTTCGATTCTGTACCAAAGACAGATATTTAAGGCAGTTGTTTATTCCTTTTAAATTTAAGTATTAAACTATACTAAGAAAAGCAAACCGTTTTCAACTCACAGGTACATAAGAGACAAACTTGTTACTACCAACAAGTTTGACTAAACTGTGTAAGAGAAGAACAAACCTTGAAATGAAAGTAAGACACCTTTTCCAAGTAAATTTCTAAATATGTGGTTGACAACAGGTGTCACATGCTCAACTGTCTCAGGAAATGACAATGACTACTAAGTGCAGAAAAGCTGAGAGTGTCAGCACCTCTAAAATACTCTCACTCAGCAGCATGGCCAAGTCAGTCTCTGGTTGGACTATAAGGTGCATTTCAACGGTGGATTTCACTTTAAAATTAAAAAATGAGAGCCTTGTATTTTAATGTAATCTTAGCACATCTAAAACATGAAAGCTAATATGTGAATGTTAAGTGTATTATTAATATGGTGATAAAGGTATTGTGACAATTGTGATACATTTTAACACAATATGATGCTAATACATAAAAGTAGGATTTTGAACAAAAAGTCTGCTTTGATGAATGTTGGCCTGCATCATGCCAACTTGCATGCTTGGTATTTTTTCAAGTAAATTGCAAAGAAATGTAAAATCTGAAAATGTAACATGCTCCAGCATAACCCCTCACTTCATCTATCCCTGTCTACCATAAGGCTCACAACTAAACAAGCAAAAAAACTCCAGCCACACAGCAAAACAAACAGTACAACCAATAAAGGAATTTTGAGGTAGAATATTTAAATAGAATTGAAAAAGGTGTTAATTTCTATACTCTCAGGTAAGGTGAGGGTTGATATTTGACACAAAGCCCTTTGACATTTAGCAACTTTAAAACCTGACAGCTTCCCCCCTGCTCTACTCTGCCTCTCTGCCAGCTGCTTGTTACTGCAAAGGAAAAATGCACTGAGAAAAATGAGACCTGAGATTTAGCAAAGAAAGCTCAAAAGCAAATTTCCATGTTAGAGCAGGGATGGCAGTATTGTATTCACAGCTGCAAAGCAGGCTGATACAGTGATTCTGTCTGTGCTCTGCCACAAAAAGAAATATCTAGATTTTCAGGGATTTGACAGAGCCATCCATGAGTTGGCTCAAGTAGAGATTCAGATCACATGAGAACACCACCAGGTAGTTATAAAAATCCTTACCTTGATAAAGAGGCTGGAAAGTTTGGGAGGCAGGTTGCCTCCCTCTTCCATGTGGTATTTCATGAGAAAGCCCATCCCTCTGATGCCACTAACTGCAATGGGGATCTTCAACATAAATACAAGAATTAGTATTACTACAGCACAGTTCAACAACCTTTATAACCAAGCTCATGGACTGTCAGCTTTTGTGGAAGGCTAAACCCATCTTTCAAAAGAACAGCAGCATCAAAGCAGGAAAACATTGGGTTAATGTTACTGGGTAATATTATGGAAAAATATGGAAAAATCACAATGCAACCACGAGCCAGATGGAGTAAGATGGCAGGCCCCACTCAGACCCCAAGATCCCTGCCCCAAACTACTCATTCAACCCCAAATTTAAAATCCTCCTCAACCAAGTAATTTGCACTTCCAATAAACCTGGCCTCTGAATGAGCACTTCCATAGGGAAACAGAAGTGTAATTGTCTCCCAATGAAAGCTACTCTGCAGGTGAAGATTATTTAATCTTCATTTCCACAGGAATCAGAACTCAAAGAACCAGAAGAGTTGCATAATTTCACCAATAAAAACTGCATCTAGCCAAGAGAGAATCTTCAGAAGGCACTTGGGGATTTTTGTCCTGTGGTCACACACAGAACCTGCTCACACACTTTCCAACGAGTGCTTGTGGCAGCGCTCACTCACCCTGTCAGCCGTGGCATTGCTGAGGATCATCTCCTGAACGCTGTTGTAATATTTTGGGGAACACAGCCTGCCAGGAGCAACGTTCACAGCCACAGAGAGAGCCAGGCTCCGGCCGTGCCTCACCATCCAGTCGATGCCAGAGACGTCTGCTGCAGAGGAAAGGACAGAACAATGGCAAGGTTCCTACTATCCATTCCTCTTCATCTTAGGATGCTTTTGGCAGTTTGTGAACTCACTGCCATAAAAAGAAATAACAAGGAGCATCTACAGTGATGTCTTGCTTCCTCCACTCCTTCCAAAAAGAAATATACAGCTAAAATGTGACACCTGCATCAGGGTAGGAACAGCACCTGGGCAGGCAGGGAAGCAGACACAAATGAGGGACTGTCTTGTTCAAGTCAGGTTCTTCTCAGAGTCTCAAAATGACACCAGCTTTGACTCTCTAATAAAATTGTAAAAGTCATTTATAATTCAGAATCATAGAATGGTTTGGGTTGGAAGGTCATCTAGTTCCAAGCCTCCTCCAATTTGACACCAGTTGACTGATCCTCTTTTTAATCCTACAGGGAAGAGTAATCCATAACGCTCCCAAACACAATGGGTTTCTATAAAAGTCATTATTTTTTCTAACTTAGAGGCAAATCACTTAATTCTCCAAAAGCATGTGAAGCCATCAGATGTGGTCTGCAAATCAGTCAACCTAAGATCACAGTGCCATCACAAAAGGTGGGATGGTCCTCCTGTCCACTCTTGCCTGAGCATCCTGATACTTCCCACTGTCTCAGTGTCAGCACCAGCAATTACCAGCATTACTCAGCCATGCTGGTATGTTTATCAGGTCATCTGATAACAAATCCAGGGGAAAAATGTGTGAGTAACCCCAGATGGCAACCAGTGCTTCATGCTCACTGTACACTAGGTGCGCAAGTTAACAGCCACAAGCAAAGAAAAGCACAAGAAAATACAGAGTAGAGATTCGGACACAAAGTTAGCCTGGACCAACGGCTGAGAAGGAATCTTCCCTGCTTTCAGAATCAGTTGCAGCCCCTGTAAACAGTTTCACCTACCCAGTAAGTGCTGCTGGAGAACTGTGCTGAGCTCCTCGTCTGACAGGAATGCGCAGAGCTCTGCGAGGCAGCCGGCGGAGGCCATGCGTGTGGCATCCTGAGCAGGAGGGAGAGAACAGGGACACGGGCTGAGCTCAACACACACCAGAGACAAGCAGAGAAAAGAGCAAGGGCCAGAAAATGATAGAAAATAGAAGGAGGAAATAATAGTAGTATTTCACACACAGTATTTCACTGTGTATTTCTATCAGTTCACAAGGCTAATTGGACATAATGGAACTTAAAGCCAAATCCATAGTCAAGTAAGCCAGCAGAGACTGAAGAAATACAGATCTTAGATCTGATTTGTTAAATAGAAAAGTAATGAACACAAATGTTTTAAAAGACATTCACAGTAGTGTAGTTTCACTTACTGTAAGTAAGTGTTACTTCTAGCCATATCTGCACAAGCTGATCTGTGTAATAAATTCTTACTACTTCTAATGTAACACTTCCAAGCTTTTCTTATTCTGGTTTCCTTATGTGACCGTCCCATCATTACTTCTCTCCTTCCTAAAACTTACATCCCAGTGGGAATTTTTCTATTTCTAGCGTGTCAACAGTTGCATGTCTGTTGCACAGACTAAGAAAGAAATTATTATTAATTATTAATTTTAATCTCACAGATGTTACTGTTGCTATCTGACATATATAGAAGACCCTATATTAAACCTGGAGAAAAATCTGCCATTATCTGAAAAATTTCTCCCAATAAACCCCACCTGAGTGCCTACAAACACACATCCCTGCATCCAGCAAAGGTACTGCAGGGTATCTCCAAGATAAAAAGCAAATCCTGACTGCAGAGCTGCCTCAAACCTGTTGGTGAGGAGCTGCAGGTCAAACCCACATATGCAGTTGCCAAGGAAACATTAAACTGCTGGATTTTCAGACTTACCAGGGACTGGCCAGGGATATCCCAATTCCTGCCCCTGACTACATCATTCATAATTTCCCCCAAAGTTATTTTAGAAAATAATTCTGTTAGAAAGTTCAGGTTTTAAATTTAAGTGTCATCTGCAGCTGGCTGAAGCAGTACCTCATCATGTCCCAGCATTCCCAGAAGCACTGTGCTGATATTCTTCCTAATTGCAGCATCTACTTTTGCACCAGCTCCTCGTGTCACAAACCGCAGCGCTTGCAGCATCGTGTCCCTGGAAGTCATCACAACATACAGTCAGACACTGCCTCCCCCCACCCTCGAGAAGAAACTGAGCTCTGGATACCTGTAGCAGATTCTTGCACAGCAATTACACCGATATGCCATACTGATTCTCTGCACTGCTGAAAACTCCATCCCAGTGAGTACTTCCACATTTCTGTAATTGTGTCTGTCTGTTACAACACAGATTTTCTGACTGTTCAAACTTTAAAAAAATTCTCAAATCAGAACGTTAATTTCTTAGGGATCTGTGCCCTCAGGATACAAAAGCAGCTGCATTACTTCAGGCCAGACTGACAGTTGATAGTGTCTTGTATCTGAAAGTGGGCTGCTGGGGGTGTGCAGGAGAAAACTGGGCACACATCAAGCACTGCTTCTCCCAAACACTCTCAACAGCTCAGCTTCTGACCCAGGCAGGCCTCATCATCTACATTTTTTACAATTCTTGGATAACGATCAACTGCTTTCACTAATACAGAACTGGGGGGTTTGTTCATCATCCCAGCCCTTTCTTTCATCCTTAGTCAGCAGGAAAATCTGAGCTATCACCTGCAGTTTACCTGATGGCAGAGTCATCGCTGGAACGAATTCCATTCAGGAGTTCCGTAAAGAGAGGATCCACTTTGACATGGATGACAATGAGTTTCCCAAGAGCATCAGCAGCTTTAAGGCGAACAGCACGGTTTGAGTCTTGTAGAGCTTTAGTGAAGGTTGTTTGCAATTGGGGCAAAAATGGTTTCAGGGCAATCTCCACCTATTCCAGAGATGGAAGAAGGGAAAGTGGTGGTGTCAAGTCTCAAACAGCAGCAAGGGATCAAAGCCTGAAGACAGCGTGACCTCTTCTACAGCAGTTTGTTATCAGAGAGCCCCTGTTAAAAATCTAATATGCTACTAAAATATGAAAACATGAAACAGTAATTTATCTCAAAAGCTTATTTTCTGCATAATGAAATACAATGGTAACACTGAGAAATTTTGCACTATAATGAACAGCCTTTTGTCTGCAGAGCACTGAATAAAAGCTCACCTCAGTTCAAAGATACACAGGATCCTTTGCACTTAACAATTCATAAAAATGGTGGATGCAGGAGAGATTAGTAACATGGTAGGTTTTAATCACTTGAAAGCGGGATCACATTTAGTAACATTTCTAAGAAGCCCAGTGATTCAGCACTGGGGGCCTTTTTGGTAGGCCAGAAGCTGCTGGAAGAATGCAATCCAGTTACAGTGCTATTCCTAAATATCAAATCCACAGCAGCAGGCATCCCAGCTGTATTTACATGAACAGAAACAGACATTTCTGAAGGTTACCATGGAAAATGTTCACAAACTGCAGTTAAATACTTCAGAGTCTTACCTTGGCTAAAAGAAGGCTTAATGTCTCAAGCAGAGCCACTTTGACATTCCAGCTGAACCGATCTCCCAAGATTCGAATAAGTGGCCCAGTGATGCTCACCACAGATGGCTTAAGAGCTTCAGCAGAAGTCAGCTTAATAACCAGCCCTAAGGCCTTTGCTGCCTCCTCCTTCTGCTCTGGATTACCAGTTAAAACACCTTCTCGCAGCACCACGAGTATGGAAGTCACTCCCTGTCACGAAAACAGGATAAGAAAGCTTAGAAGCTAAGATGCAAAAAACATGTATCTTATTTTTGTTCCTATTACACACCAGATGCATAAACTTGGAGAGTTTCTTTCAATTTCCTGTTGACCTTCAGCTGCCTGATTCCACATCCACAGAGCTACTTCTGTTTGGTTTGATTTCATGCCTATCTGCCTTACTAAGCCATTTGCTATGAGAAAAGTGGTAGCAGCTCAGGGAGTTTTTAAACCAGAGAAGTTTGGCACAGAAGTCCAGTGTTACTCCTCCACAAAAAGCAGCCAGTGACCACAACTTACACGCATAACAGCATTGTCAGAGACCTCATTACAAGAGGAGTCTTCTGGAGGGCAGCTCAGGAGAGCTGTAACCTACAAAAATTCTCTCTGACACAGCATTTGGAATGCCCAAATGGTTGCTGCATCTAATAGCTGTAAAGTCATATCAATCAGCTCTCCCCAAAGGTGGGGTACTGCAGCTGCGATGAATCCACACTCATTCTGATCCTTTACCTTCTTAGGAATACAGAATCCTGGCACATGCTTGCCCTTGGCCTCATTCCCTACAATCCGGATATCCCTGTGCAGGTCCTCAATGAGAGCAAGCTGGTTCCCAGCATCTAATTTCTGCATGAGAGAGGGGGAAAAACAAAGGTGAGGCAGCATGGCATCCAGATATTCTTTGCAAAATCTTCTCAGGCCAGGCACTTCTGTCACCTCTTTAAGCTGCGTCTCACCTTTGTGATGGAATTAAGTGCATCCCAGCTTTCATTCAGAACTACAGGGTTGGTGTCATTAAACAGACGAATCAAGCCTGAAACCAAGCTCCTGAGATGACCAGTGTAGTCTGCCTTTGTCTTGGAGCAGTAGATATTCAACATGACAGCTGCTGCCTGTCTCATGCCCAGCTCAGGGCTGCGGGTAGCTTCAAGCAAATCTTCAGTTATAATTCTTTGTCCAACATCATCTTCCACAGACAGGATTACAGACTGGCAGTTTGCCATCTCCTGAAGAGTCCAAATTAAATTTAGATTAGCTCTCTAACAGAACAAAGCCAGATTTAGCCCCAGGTTTCTTCATGTTATCCACAGCATTTTCTCTTAGAGAAATACTACAACATACTCCACTTGCTAATTGTTTCTCATTAAGTAGCTGGTCACATCACCACTAAAAGCTTGACTCAGTCCTGGAGCAGACACAGGTTTATGACCAATTCTTAACATTTAACAGGTGACCAAACTCCGCTGAACTGATTGCTGCACCAGCTACAGGAGGGCTAATTTACAAAAATCAGAGTAGCTCCGTCTCCCCTATCTTACTCATCCAAGACAGACTGTGAGTCTTGTCAGATAACATTCTTCTGATTTAGGGAGTTTAATGCTGTGCGTCATAACACTAATTACAAGCACATCTGTGGATATGTTAGAGATCTCCAGGCAGACTTGGGGCACAAAGCTGCTCTAATGGGCATCCACAGCAGACAGACAACGGGACTCTGTCACTCATTCCTAATTTACCAACTGATTATCTACATGTCTGTCCACAGTCACAACTCCAGGATGTTCTCTGGAGTCCAAACACCAGGTGTTTTGGAAAGCAGTACGGGAGGAGTGCTGCATGCAAAACAGGAGATTTCCTTCCTGCAGCCCTTTAATCAATCAGTCTTCTACACCAAGAATAAATATGAAGTTAACTAGACACTCTGGCAGTTCTCCAGGAATAAGTAAACTGAGAATTGTATCTTGTAGCAGGCCAAAGAGACTTTTAAATGGATACAAATAGATTTGGAAAGCATACGTTTTTTGACTCACAATATGCCACCAGGCAAAAAGACTCATCCTGGAGAAGCTAATGGACTGAATTAAACATGCAATCTGTGAATCTAGAGAACACAGATTCTGGGCTGGGAAGTAAACCCAATGCACTATCTTCAGGCAACCTGTCACAACAAAGAGCTGAGCTGTGCTACTTGCCAATTGCTCTTCACTGGTGCCCAGCTTCTCTTTGAGTGCAGACATCATGGCAGGCAGGATGACACTCAAGTGCCGTGTCAGAGCATCCCCTGCCACTGAAGAGAGGAAAGCCAGCACACGAGTGTTCACTGGAGGGGTAGTCAGCTACAAAAAACAAAAAAGTAACACCAAAAATATGAGACAACCATAGAAAGTTTTTTCAGAAGGAATCTCGCTTCATCTACAACATGAAAAAATTATGCTTCACAACCGAAAGGACAATGTTTTGAGCTTAAAATCAGAAGAAACTTTCAAACTATGCTGTTCCTTTTGCCATATTGCTCCAGAGAACAGGCAGCCAATAGAGAAAACAGCACAGATATGAAGTTTAAAATTTGTTTCCTGTTGTACCTTTGGCACCAAGTAAGGCAGTACCACACGGCTCTTGACAGCCATAACTTGCTTAAGACCATCCACAGCAAAGTCAGCTGTCTCTTCATTGTCCTACAGGGAAAGAAAAAGTGATGAACCTGAGAAATAATCCCTGTTTCATAAGAAAATTTATCAAATAACCAAAACCAAGTCCTTCTATTCAAAAATGCTCTCACACTACACAGCAAAATCCAAACCAAGCTCCTCTGTCACATCAGAATGATTTTTCCATTTCAGGCATGGTGGCCAAGCACCCTAAGCAGGTGATGATGGCAGTTCCATAGCACAGCCAGGTGTAGCAGTTTTTATGCCTAAGCTTTAGCCATAAGATCTTCCCTTTCAATGGGAAGGATGACTCCATGGAGGAGGCAAAATATTGCTGCCATTCCCTGGAAGGTCTGCCACTACAATCTTCCTTCTCCTTTAAATTAATTATTCAAAACCTGTCCCACAACATCATTAACTGAGGCTGAGCAATGCTCACCAGCTGCTTCAGCAAGAAGGGCAGGATGTCTTCAAGAGCCTGATGGCCAATTGTTGAGTGCAGCTGTTCAAATGTTTTGGCTGCAGCCTCACGGACTTCTTCCAGAGGATCACATAGTGCTTTTCTCACTGTAGGAACCAGGGACTCGGAGAAAAGCAGAACCTGAAGAGGTAAAATTGCAGAACAGACACACGTATTTCAGTGAAGTAGCTAAGAATGCAGAATTTGCACAATTAAATTGTAGTTTGAAATTAAATTGTAGTTTGCTTGAAATACATTGAAAGACAAGCAGGGTTAATCAGCACAAATAACTGCAGTGCTCTAAGGCTACCTAGTGGAAGATTTCTAGTATTATCTCTCATAAAAATCAGAACTGTGCAATGTTTAAATGTACCAACAGATACAAATCCATACATTTGCCTGAACAGCAACTCGTGTTAGTTATTATCCCTGAATTCAGACCACGGAAAAAGTCCAGCATAAGCTGTATTACTCTGTCTTAAGTGTAATACCTGCACTATAGCACAAATAGCTGGGAAACTGGGAATTTCACCTTGCACATCTAACTCACCGCATCCCTGCTGGTCGATTTCATGATCTCGCTCAACCCGATGCAGACGCCTTGCCTCTCATCACTCTTGTCTGACCTCAGTCCATCTTCCAGGATAGGAATGATTTCAGGAAGAATCTTCTCTCCTAACTTTCGGACAAGGTCTCCTAATGTCCGTGCTGCAACCTGTTCCCAAAAATGTGTTAGTTAACTGTTTTCCTTTTTGTAAAACTTAGGAAGGTGAACTGTGAGCAAACGTTAACTTTTGACTGTTTGGCAGTGCAGACAGAGCAGTAGAATCACTATTATAAATAACTACAGAAAAATTAGTTTGTCTACAGCAAAAACAGAACTCAGACATGCTCGTGCTCAGAACAGTTGAATTGATGACAGCGTTGGAGTGACTTATAGAGAAGAATTATGCTGTATTCCTTAGGAATGAGTTTCTACAGTCACCTGCAGGAATACGAAGGCACAACTTAATTACTCACCGTTCGTTTATCTGCACAAGTACTGGCCAGGAATTTCAGCAGAAGCCCAAAGAGTGTTGGCAAAATTTCACGCAGCGTGCGAGGAGTGTTTGAGACAACAATCTTCCAGACATGCAGGGAGGCCTGACGCACCACCAGCTGGGTGTCAGAACGGCCCATGTACAGCCCTGCCAGCACCCTGTTCCTCCTCTCCACTCCCAGAGCATTGATAATGGCCTGAAAAGAAATTGCACAAAGTGGTATTATCCACCCCTCAAACTTACAAAAAGAACAAAATACATGATTATTCAATATGTCTTTCCCACAGGCTTCCCATGCTGATTTAAAAAAGAATTAAAAAAGAAAAAAAAAGAAAAGAAAGACACAACCAATAACAACAGCTTTACCTTGTTTGACTGGGCTGTTCCAAAGTTGTCATCTTCTGAGGCAGTTTCTGTGGTCATTTTTCCAGTGACTCCTGAGATATGGAATAGAAGATCTCCAAGGAGCTGAACTGAGCTAAACCTGGCAACAGGAGCAAGTCAAGTGTTAAACAGGGCACTCAGGCAGTACCTGTCCAAATCTGACAGGACATCAGCTACAGACAGGAGCCAAATGTGAAGCAGAGCTGGGTCAGCACTGAAATGCTGCACGGGCTGATGTGTAACATCAGTCTGCTAACATGGCTGAAAGCAGCATGGTAAAAAGAAAGGGAAGGCATGAATTCCAAACTGGAAGGGCTGTGAGAATTTCCAAATCAAAGAAATGAATCTGGACTCTAAAAAGAAGCAAGACATTGCCAGCATCTGTCTCAACCCAAATGACAATCACCTGGGGTAAGAGCACTTAGCAGCACTCAGTTGACACAAATCATTTAGTACAACTAATTTTTGAGCAACTGCTATTAGCTGTGAGTGCTCCACTGCACGTTTCCATACACAGGAGAACAATAACTTACTCAGCATTTGGAAAAATGAAAAACAATACACGAGGGCTAAATATTGCCACATCAACTGCCTTGGAAGTGCATTTCAGAGTCACTACCAGAATTAATAATGCAGCAGGAATGCTCTGCAGGTATCACAAAACCTAATCCAGGCCGATAGGGCTTTGGAGACTCAGTGTTATAAGGCACCACACTCAAATCAACAAGCGAAAAGAGACACTTGGCTTTCCTTCCTAGAAGGTCTTTGCATTTCCTCAAGGAGCAACACAGAGTCTGAATCACACCAGTTCTTGAACCATGGAAGGCAAATGTGTGTGGATAAGCTGGCTATCCCTCACCTTATCCTCCACAGGTCATCAAAGAGGCCGTCCTCGAGCTGTGGCAGAAGCAGTGCGATGGCTGTCTCGGCGTACATGCTGATGATCCGCTGCCCCGCACGCAGCGCCGTGTCCCGCACAAACTCGTTCTCGTCTGCCAGGGCCTGGACACAGACAGAAAAGGGTCTCTGAACACTGGGGGTTTCAGCAGGAAAGCAGCAGGAGAAGAACAAGCTGATGTTTTCTCTCTCAGCCATGAAAGTTAAATGAACTACAGCATTGCGAATGTACAAAGGGGATTTTAACAAATGAACGGTGATGGCAAATAAAGACAGCAAGCAAATACCTTAGAGGAAGAAATAATTTATCATTTCAGTTCCCCTCCTTTTTCCCCCACACATCCCACAATTACTAAAAATTATGCTGAAAATACTCTGGAGGCTTCTTTTTATATTCTGTGAATGTCTGTGCAATTAAATTCTCCGTGCTTGCTACATACCTTAAGGATACAAGGAATGATGGGACCAACATAGGGAGTGAACTTGTCTCCAAAGGTAATTGGCAGGTAGTTGAACATCATGATATAACCATCTCGTACATGTGGAGCAATATCCACTTTACTGGCAGTAGCTACAATCTCTGGCATAAGTTTCTCCAGCTTTTCTACCCCCAAACCAGCCATCACTTCAGCCAGACCTGTGGAAAAAAAGCAGGAACCAGAGCTGATACACACAAGAGACAAGCAGCTAATGTGGTTTAGTAGGAGAAAGTCTGAGCTCAGTGTTCAGACACAGCTGTCCCACCTTGAGCGGCACCAGAGCGATCCACTGAGCTCTGCTCATATGTCAGTGTCTCCATCAGCCACGGCAACAGATCTTCAAAGCAGGATTCTCCCATACCCTTCACCATGGCTCCCAGTGCCTTTGCAGACACTGTGCGCACCTACAGACAAGAGAAACAGAGATGTGCAAAATACCCAGTTAAAGGGACTACGACAGGTGTGTCAGACAGATTAAGACAATGTCCAGCCTAATGCACTGAAAGACTGTATTTGTACAAAAGACTTACTTCAGGTACAGGATCCAACAGAGATGCCTTCAGTCCAGGAGTCACACTGGGCAGGTACGGAGCCAGATCCTGAAACAAAGTGCCCAAAGAGTAGCAACCAGATTCAAAATGAGAAGAAATGTAAGTCACCTTCATGTAAAGGATATTCACCCCTTATTATTAGCAAACATCCCTAATATCCTGAAAGTTTAATCAGTTGCTTTCACAGTCCTGCAAATTAGCATAGTGAATTGTTCTGGAAGTCTGAGAAAACAAGGAAACCAGTTCTGTGCAGATCAAAATCCTTTTGATGCTCACTCACAGCCCAACACTTTGTACCTTAAAGAAAATCCAATACTCTCAGCATTTACACAAGGTTTAAATGTAGGGATTATCAGCACAAAATTTAAACACAGATCTTCAGCCTGCAGTCAGGTCCTACAAATACTTTTCAAACAAACCCTAGATCCATTTGTAAGCAGCTGATCTGTGTTTCACTGGTACTAGGTGTGCTTATTTGTTCATTAAGGCATTTCTTTTGTGGTAAAAATTACCAGACCTTTTGCAGGGATAAATCTGTTAATAACTAGATGGCCAAAGCACAAATCTGACAGTCTTAGGCAGCTGAGAACTGTCACTGTCTTTATAATCATCATCTGTTCATTTATGCTCATTTAATTAAAAAAGCTGCATGGATACTAATATTTTCTACCTTATCAGCAAAATCTCCAAGCCAAATAAATTCTTTCTAGTGCTTCTATGTTGTCCCCTATCCAGTAATGTATTAATCCAGTTAGAGAGCACTGTACCTTCTGGTCAGTCAGGGAGTACATGTTCCCAATGATCTGGGCAGCCATTTTCCTAGTGTCTGTGGAACGATCCTGGAAAGCTCTCTGAACAATTGGCATGATCAGTGCTAAGGATGGAGCATCAATGAAATGGACAAATTTGGTATCCAGTAGAGTCTGCAGACACTTCTGGGTCTTTCTGGAGGGGTCAGTGAGAGCATCCAACAGAACAGGAGCGATTGCTGAACGTTTTTTAAAAGGAGAGAAAAGACTTTATTTGTACATAAAACAAAAATGCATGTCAAGGGGAGCTGGTGTTCTCTCATGGGATGTTTCAGATCCTTCTAAAGGAACCAGCAGCAGAGGGGCAGAGGAAACCCTGTTAACATTAGCTCACAAAATGGACAGGAGCATTTAAAAAGCCTCAAAGCAGAGCTGCTGTTAAGCTTTGATGTTACACTACTGTAGGAGTATTTTCATATCTATACAAGTTAGCATTTAATCTTAAATGCTGCAAACCTAAATCTTGCTTTTATAAACCATAGTCAGGTCAGGACATTAGAGATGCAGACAGTTCTTACCCAGGATCTCTGGGTTCCTGATGACAGACCCAATCTGCCGCAGAGCCTGCTGCCCGGCATTCTGCACCTTCACATGGGAATCTGTCAGCACTTCTGTGAGTTTGGGCACGATGTTGGGCAAGCAGGAAGAGAGCTGTTTGGGAGCACAATATGCCATAGCCCCCAGCAGTTCCACTGAGCCTGTGCACAAAGCACACAAAAATAAAGAAAAAAAAGAAGGAAAAAGACAAAACACAAAAGAATAAACAGCATTAAAAATCAGTATGAGAAGATGATCCATGTTTACCTCAAACTCAAATCTACCAGCTGGAGAACACAAAGAAAGGCTGAAATCAATGTCACTCTATGCCACCTAAAGACACTAAAAATACTTTTTTATTTTGTACTAGCGAAAAGAAGCCTGGGAGGAAAAATTCAGGTACTGATGTACTTCTATAGGGACAGGGGGTGCAAACTGTCTCTCAAATGTGCTGGAGGGAAAAGGCTGCTCAAATGTGTCAGGGAACTCATTTGTAATTTAAAACCTGTAAAAGTTCCACAGTCTCTTATGTGGCCATCTGTACAGATGAAGGAATAAACAAGAGAAATGAGAGCAAACGGAATTGTGAGTTGCTCTCAATGATGTCAGTCAGATATTAGTCCATACCAGCTTTAGTTCTCCAAGATTCCTCTTCTAGTGCTGCAAGAAGTGATGGCAAAACCAGCTTCACTCCATGAGTACTCAGATTGCTCATCACAGCTTTGGCACAGTCATCTGCAGCCTCCAAGGAGAAAAGAACACTTATAAACTGTGACACAACATGTGTTTTTTTTCTTCCTCTGAGACTCACTGGGAACAAAGCCTTCATGTAAATAAGTGTCTCAGTACAATGATGCAGCTGGCTAAGTAGCTCCCAATTAATGGCCAACGAAATCAGATGCTCTCAGTTATTAAGAAGATCAAATTGTTATTAGTGGTCTCTCAAGGGTTAGGTCACCTTCTCAATTTGCAAACAGGATTCATATCCATATCTATTCCTTTTGCTTTAACACTCCATGAGTGCAGAAATTAAAGGCACCTTACCTCTCGCACGTACTGGTTCCCATCTCCAAAACAAAGCAGCAAGTGGGGCAGTACATGAACCACGTAGGGCTCAAAGAGCTTCCCAAGCATGCTGCAGAGCATCTCAAAGGCAAACAGAGCCCCTAGAAACCCAAAAAGGACAGTCAAGAGGAAAATACAACTTCATTTAAAGGAGATGGAAAAAGAAGATACGATTTGCCAAGTATCTGAGAATTCCTCCAAATGCACTCAAATCTCTCAGCTGCAAGTCTCTTGCCCTTGTGGCTTGTGCTGTAGTGGGGATTTGTGGCCTAAGGCCCCCAGCAACACCTGCCCCTGAAAAAAGGAACGACAGGCACATGCGTATGGTCTAGGACCTAGGACCCTTCTTCGACCACAATGTCAACAGAGCAATTTTAGGACACCATACACCATCAGTGGCCTCAAAACAGACACTTCCCAGTGCTTTCTCTATAAGGTTTAGCAAAGTAAATGAAGCTAAACCAAGCACAGGGGTGCAGGCACTTCATCTGACCACAGTAGTAGTATGAACAATAGAAATACCAGGTATCTGGAGGGAAAGGTTTTTTTTTCCCCTTACCCTCCCGCCGGCGGAAATTCTTCTTGTCCTGGATAGCATCAGTCAGTGTGGTCATCATCTCCTGCTGCTTCAGAGAGAGGATGCCCAGGCCTTTGACCAGCCCTGCCAGCCCATATGCTGCACCTTTGCGCTCAGCGTACTTATCAGACTCTAAAAGCAGCTGCATCAGCTTCTGGATCATTCCTCCTGCATCCTCCTTAACTGCAGGCACCAGAGGTGGTAAACAGCTTGCCACTGACTCTTGAACCTGTAAAACAATTCATCAGGCATTAGATCACAAAATATTCACCACTAACATAAGCTCCCCCCAGACTGCACCCCCAATGACACCCTTCTGTCACCAGAGCCATTTTTCATCTTTGACATCTCAAAGTATCCTAGTGTTAACCTGCCTCTGCAGGGAACCTCAGAGCTCCTCCCAGAAGGCACCTACCTGCTGAGATGGGGTGGACAAGGCTGCTATCAGTTTGCCAACAATTGGTTTCACTTTAGGGTCACTCTTGTCCAGATGTTTTGCCAGTGACCCCATCAGAATGACCACACTTTGCCTGACAGCATCATAGCTGGCATCATTAGGAGCATTTTTCAGGAATTCTTCAAACACTGGCAAGAGAGAGTTAACATTGTCCTGAAAAACAAAACCACAGAACTTGCCACTAGAGTCCACTCAGAATGACATTTGCTATGCTCAGTGGACTTGTTTGTTCTTCTCTGAGGCAACAACTGAACAATCACACTGTATTTACAGTTCATTTCATGTGTCACATCACATAAAACCTTGTGCCATCCCGCCAGGCAACAAATATTTCCTGCTAGAGAGAAGTTAGCTCTTCAAAATTAGATTCCCCAAGCCTGCTGGCATGATGTTCTGCCAGCAGCAGACTGCCAGCCCGAGCATCAGTGCCTGCTCCTCTGCTTGCCCCATTTGCAAAGGGAGAGCAGAAACATCAAACAAACTTCATACTATTTTTCTATGAAACAGAAGAAGGGAAAGAAGAAAAGAATGGATAATATAAAAATATCCAAATTGTCCTTTCTTTAACAGGGGTACAGACATCTGTCCAGAGCTGACTGGCAAGTATGAGGAAATCTGAAGCTGAGCAATTCACACCCCGCACACTTCCCCCATCTGACACTGCTGCTGTGGAAGGGCTGGCAGGGAGAAGGATGGTCCTCAGTTCCCTCAATGACTTCAGCTGTTTTCAGTTTAATTAAGCCAATGATCAGCAAGCTTTCATGTTTTGCATTGCGTGAAGCCTGAAAAGGAATTCTTATCTTCCCAGGATTAAAAAAATCTGTGTCTGATTTTACTTTTATTACTCTGTATTTTTACTATTTTAACTCCAGCTGATTCAGGGATATTTCTTTTTTTATAGCAAAGACAGAGAAGAACCACACTTAGTCAACACTAGGCACTCACAGAATAACTCTGAACACGCAAAAATTCCTAAATGTAAGTTTTCAACTGTTACAAATAACAGCAACATCTAAGAAATTTAAAAACAAAAATCCATGGGGTCCAACACAGTGTCTGCACATCTTCATTACATCTTTTTTCCACTGCTAGGGAGAGAAACTTTCAGACTTACTTTGCCATGAGTGTTGAGCGTTGAAAGAGCTGCATCTAACATGCACTTCCTGACCTCAGGACTGCGATCGTTCAGAGCATCCGGCACAAAAAACTGAAAGAGGGGCTTCACCTGAGAACTGTCCAGATGCTCTGAGAGCTTGTTGAGGGCCAGAGCTATGCCACACCTGTGGAGATGGTGAGCCTGTAAGCTTACTGACTTTTCACAGAATTTGCTTGAGCTCACAATCACATTTGCTATCAGCAGCACATGACAGAAATTGAGAGAACCATCATGAAAACAAAGAGCCTCAGAGTGTTCAACCTCTGTGTATTTCATTACATAACCCCATGCTGCAGCCTCCCAAAGGGATAACAACCCTTCAGCTGTATAACAACTTATCTCCATTACACATTACAGATACGTGAGTCAACTTAAACATCAGGATCTAGTGCTGAAATACAAGAGCTTTACAACAAGGTACATCAGCTCTAAAGGACAGATTAGCTCAAGACGAGCAGCAAACAAGACGATCTCCAATTAAAACTGGATTGCATACAAGTAAACAAAAAGTTAATTATCCGAACTGGAATTCGTCCAGTTCATTAAGGCTTGCACTGCTGCTCTTGAAACAATCAATGGCCCATACAGAGATGGGAACATAGTAAGATAAGGCAAAAACACAGTCTGACAGGTAAAGATTCTGTTCCTATCAGGACACAGGGAAGACAGCATCCAATATTTTGATGGAACTGAAAGCATTTCAGTTCTGCCTACCAAGCCTGCTTGAGGGGAACAAATATTCTCTACCAGAAGGACATATGAAACCAGCAAGTCAGTGCAATTGCATATAATTTGTTCTTTTAAATAAAAATCAAAAAATCTCATTTGGATGCACAGGAAGTGATGAGATCAATCTGAAGGTGACTGTACCTTGCTTCCCACTGGTCAGGCGGTGATTCAGATATCACTCGTCCCAAAGCATCTAATACTGGAGGTGGCCTCTGGAAGGAGAAAAAATTTCATCAGAACGCCTTTTCCAAGGACAGACACGCAGAGAATCTCTCAGCCATACCTGCAATGCCATTTTATAATACTGCAGAGGTATGACACCACAAGCAGAAAAGTGTTGTAAAAAAAAAAACAAGAAGAGAGCAAGTTTAGGCCCAAAATGACTTAAACTGACCCTCACCTGCCACAGCCTTCCCATATCACCTAAGGCACACCTTCCATCTGTACAGTGGTGCTATTACTGGCTAACATTACCGAATAACATGAAGTTCAAGACACTGAAGTCTGTGATAAACACACCAACAGTAGGCTCAATGCTCATCCTCAAGACAGACAAAAGGAAAAGTGACTAATCAGAAATATAAAACAAAGCACAGGCTTGTGCCTGTCAACCCCTTAAGATGAGAGTACTTACATAGAGCTTCTCCTGGTAAATCTCTGTGAGTTTGCTCATGACCTCTGCTGCTTGCTTTCGGTACTGAGCTACAGCTCTGGAGAGAGCTTCAGCCCCTGCTTGTCTCACTGCCTCTTCGTGGTAGATGACATCTTTGATCAGCAGAGAACAGAGGTCAGGCTGCAGCTCCAGCCCCATGGACTCCCACAGCCTGCAGGGCACACAGAGGGGTGATGGATCACCCTCCAGCACTGCTACATGTACTACTGGGTGACCCTACAGCTCTGGGGGCAAAGCCCTGCAGTGCAGCCTCACAAGGTGGGCAGAGGAAAGGTCCCCTTAAAACCCAGCCAGCCAAGAACAACTCTTACCTCTCTGCCAGCTTCTGAATCTCATCTTCGACATCAAACTTTACTACCCAGAGGCGACGCAACAGGTTCAGTCCATTCTTCTCATCACTGTCTGGGGTTGGCAGAACCATCTGTAGCTCCATCAGTCCCTGCATTAGTTTACCGGGGAATCAGTGCAAGGATCTGATTTTTAGAAACAGCTGCTTTAAAACACTTAAAGCCTTTGCCAAGTCAGGCTCTCAGTGGTTGGAAGTGTCAAAATTCATGTTTGCTTGTGCCTTACACTGGCCATGCTGGTCATGGACTTCCTATTGCTAATAGGTGAGCTGGTGAAACTCATGGTAGGTTGCATAGAGGCTCTGGTGACTACAGTCTTTTCTGCTTCTAAGTACAAAAAAAGACAGCTCAGGTAAGATAAGCTGGATTTTGTGGCAAAGAAAACCAAGCAACCTTGGATTTTTTCTTTCTGTTCTCAGAAGTGACTAAACCTGAAGCTTTCCAATAACAAGGCCTAATACAGACATAGGATTTTTTTGATAGCCTCTTTCTTTAAGATTAAGCTCTATGCAATTGTAAATAGAGGGTGTTAAGTTGTCGTAATTACATTTATTTTAAGAAAACAAAGGTGTGGGTAAACCTGGAGTACTGCTGTTGTAGACTAACCTTGCACAAAGAGCATGAGTTGGAGCATTATTTCGCAGGCTGCCCAAAGACTGGCATCACAGCTGAAACCTCTCTTTATCAGTGCTAGAGAAGACGCATGTCCCAAAAAATTTAGGAAATTTGGTGTGTCCCTGAATGATTCCCACTTACCCTGAGAGCTGCATCCCTAACATTCATGCATGGAGACTGCAGGGCCTGCAGGAGCACGTCGATCTCCTCCTGCTCGGCGTAGGCACAGCCGTCCTCCCCACTGCTGCTCATACACAGTGCGGTCAGTGCCTCAGAAGCCAAAACCTAAAATGCCATGAGGAAGCATTAGAGATTCCACCATGACTCGTACTGCTGCCAAAGAAAGCACACAGTAGGTGCTGAGCACTATCACAGGAGGAGAAATTCTCGAAGAACACAGATAAAAACAAGAGCTGATGAGTTCAGTCCTACTCTTTGCTTTTTATTATTGACCTTCTGCCATCTCACTCCTTAGAATAAACACTCAGAGGAGCAACGACTGAGCTTCTCTGGCAGAGCAAGGCCTTAGAGAAGGAAAAAATGTTACCTGTGGAAGACCAGTGCAATAAAACCCACAGAAAAACAAAACATGCAGACATTTTATACCATAAACACAGGAGAAAACTGGGAATGTATCATCCACCAGCCTCAAAGACTAAAACCAGTTGAGAGCATTTCTCTCATTTACATGCTGATAAAATTTATGGAGAATCCTGACTGGTTATGAAGGTGAGGACTCACCTGTAACCGTGGAGAACCTGTTCCTATCACCCGGGTCAGCAGAATCAGCATGTCCCTCCGAGGCAGCAACTCTGGGCCATTCTGAAAGGTTGGGGGCAGAAGAGGTGGAGGGAAGAGGAAAAGGCCTTATGTCTTGTGACTCCAAAGTACTTTGACTGTGTATGACACTTTTTATAAAATCATAATCAAAACCTAGGGCTGGACAGGTACTAAGACCCGTGAAAACAATCCTACACTTTTAACTCTAACTTGTAGAATTCATCTGCTTTGTGCAGTTTACGCATGAGCTGTTTTATCCCATGGCCCATGTGAACTACTGCTGGAGGAGGTCATCTACATCCCACAGCTCTCACCTCATCCACCAGCAATGCTTGGCCATTTCCTGATGATCTCAGCTGGGCATGGACTGTAAGGATCTGCAGAATCTTGACCAGGAACTCCTCCTTGTCTTCATTGTCATGGGGTGTCTCCATCATAACTGTCTTCAGGAGAGGAAAGACTAAGGAAAATGCTGGAGCTGATAACGGGGCAGCACCTGTGAAAAGGAAAAACAACCCTGTGAGCACAGCTGATCCTCTCATGGCTTTGTTTATAATACTGACTGGTATAAAATGTCTAACTGGGTAGCTCCTAATGGATGTGGGCCAAGCTTCAGCCTCATGCACAGACATGCTGAGTGACCCTAAGCGTTGCTATGCCCTTGCTCCATCAGTGACTTCTAAAATTTCATTGCTGGGTTAAGGGTAGGACTTGATGATGTTAAGATCTTTTCCACCCTAAATGGTTCTGTGATTCTGCCTGGCTTTAATTAAAGTCACGTTAGGATTCCGAATCACTTCTAATGCCTCAACAGTGTGAAAATACATACTGTAAATGAAATTAAAACAATTCAATGGATTAAACTAGATAGGCAGAATTGAGGTTTTTGTCTATCCTGGAAATAACTTGCAGGCAGCAGTAGATGAGACACAAAATCAGATCCATTACACAATCAAAGCTGAAATAAAATCTCTTATTTTAGTCACTTTTAAAGTTCATTTGTCCCAAAGCACAAGCCTATTTGGCAGCTACATTTCCTTCAAACACTTCCTACCAAACCAGCTAACCTGTCATTCCAGTCTTCAGCTGGATCCTTGAGAAATGAGGTCCTTCTAATTCTAGTGCAAGTCCTAACTTCCCACCCCTCCTTGAAAAGTTAAGGCTTTTGGATTCCCACTGTTAAAGATTTTGCTCGTTTCTTCTTACAAAGCCTTGGCTATAGGATAAACAAATTCTTCTACCACTCCTTCAGATAGTCCAGTTAAAATTCAAGTATCAGACATCTAGGGAAAACAATTCCTTTCTACTTCTCACATGTGCTGACAGAGAATGCTCAAGTTTAAATTTCTAAGATGCAGATGAAGAGCACTGCAGATACAATACTGCAGTATTAGTCAGCTTATGTAGGGCATAGACACTGCAAAAGTAGTTCAAGAGAGAAATATTAAATCCCAAACACACTGTGAGCTATTTAACACGAACAGCTTTGATAAGACCCCTTCCATTTCTGATGTGGGATTTTTCTCTCTGTATACTCAGTATCTATTTGCTTTCACACTTGTTTTCCTTTTTTAATTACTGGCCAGGTATATCTAGGCTTCAAACACTATCCCTCTATATGTATCAGGAAGAAGAAGGCTTTATCTGAGAAGATGAATGTTCTATTTACACAGTAGCTGGTGTTGACCAACATAAAAAAGATTATAGAATGTACCTTGGCTTTTCAGCCATGAACGATAAATTTTATCATCCACATTACAAGGAGGAAGGGTCTCTCTTAGATCTCAAGGTAACCTAAGAAATTAACTTCTATTAAATCATATGACACAACTACATTCCAAAGAACTTTGAAAATGAGGAAAAATCATTTGGGAATATAGCATGACTTGTCTAACAAAGTGCTATGGAAACTATTGCCTTTTTCTTTTGCAGAAGCAGAAAAAAAATCAGATATTAATTTAATTGAGCACTGTAGGCAATCTTAAAGGACTAAAAATACTTCCACTTTTTTCTGGAAATAAGCCTGAAAATGGATCTTAATGTTAATGAACAAGCACTTACTATGACAATAAATTGCATAGTGGAGACACTGAATTATCGTGGAGATGTTCAGCACTGAAGTACCGCTCAACATGGTCAAATGCCATGAAATAAAAGGAAAAAAAATAATCAAAAAAGTTCATATTCTTGCACTGCAAAAATACTGGTGGCTTGCCTTCGTGTTACAGAACTGCAGCACTACACAGCAAACAAGTAGAGGCCATGGGTGCTTCACTGCTGAGATCACAGATAACAAGCAACTATTTTGTCTTTCCACTTGGTCTCACTGAATCCCTTATGCTAAGTGGTGTTGAAAGGTAGGAGCTGTCCTTGGCAAAGATGAGCCTTAATTTCATTGCTATTATTTCTGTATGAACTATTCTAAGAAAAAATATTGTTACTATAGTTGTAACATCACGTCTGCTACTACTGGCACAAAAAAACCCTTCAAGTTTTTCAGATCTATGAAGAGTTATCTAATTTTATTAAAAAAAGTGAAGTTTCACTTAAAAAACTTTACACAAACTCTGAAAACTAAAACAGTTCACAGTCATTGGAGGTGGGGGCAGTGTCAGCAGGATGTATCGTATCTACCATAGTTCTTACCTGGCTCTCCCTTGCTGGTTCGGCTGGGAATGGTGTGGGCATGCAGCAAGCTGACAACTCTGTTCAGAGCAGTGGGCAGCTCTTCCTGACACCAGGATTCATCTAATTCGCATTCGGGTTTCATCAGGCGCAAGGTCACATGGCTCACTAAAATACCTGGAATGAAAGAATAAAAAATCCATGAGAAGACTATAAACACAAAGATTTCTTGAGGGGAAAATCCTCAGGAACTCGGACCCATGAATTATAACAGAGTTCTGGACAACAGCCCAGGCTGTACAGAACCACAGAGAGGAAGCTTAGCCCCAGGGCTGACAAGGGACAGCTTTCTTCACATGAGTGAGTTACACTCACATCCTCCAAACTCTGCACAGGGTAGATGGTCCCACAGCTCCTCAGAGCAGGTCACAAAGACTAGAAAACTCCTTGTCTTTAGTGCCAGCCCTATCCAGCAAGTAGGATCTCTGGGACATTGCAGTCACCTCCCTAAACACTATTCCAGCATTTTTTTTCTCTTGGCTTTGGTACATGATCCACAGCTTGTAAGAGCAAGAATTTTCACTGCCATACCATCAAAATAGTACACCCTGCCCATAAATAGGGATTGCAAATACTAACCAAAGGTTTTCAGTCGAGCAGGCATGACACAGGAAGCTAAGGAAAGAAAAGGTTTCTTAATCCTTGGAGCAGCCAAAGGAGATCGAAAAAGTGGCAAGAAGGAACTGATGAGACCAGGGATGTACTGAGTGAGACCAGGAGGCTTTTTCTTTATAACAGTGTCCAGGAGCCCTAGTGCTGTTTCCAGCTCATTATCAAGCTGTAAGAGAAACAATTCAAGAGATTATTATAAAAAAACCTCCATCGGGAAAAAAATCAGGTTGTTAAATATAATTTTTAATTAAAAAAATAAATAGGTAATTGACAAATATTCTCTATGCAACATCATTTTCCTTCTATTAAAGTGACTTGGGTAATGGTATTGCAGAGGTGGCAAAAAAAATAAGCAAAACTCACCTCCTTCAGCCGTTTTCTTATCTGAGCCTCCCTTTCCAGCTGTGCGTGCATCAGCTCCTTCTGCTTGCTCGTCAGCTGCACCTCATCCTTTATTCCTTTCTTCTTCTTTATCTCCTGCAGTAGAGAGCCACAGACATTATTAATTGGGAGCTATTAACACCTTCTCCTCAATTAGATATAGAAGTTGGACACATTGAGGGTTGTTTTGCAGTTTACTTTTAAAACGGTATCAAAATATCCTCCCAAGTACATCCCTCTTGAGTAACGACAAGTGGATGGTACATTGTCCTTCCCAGAACAAAGAGAAATCAGTCTTTAACAGAAGAATGCTCTAAACAACATGGTACATTCCCTTCTTTCACCAAGTTCTTCCCTCTACCTACACTCACTGCTCTGGGCAGACTTGACAGAACTGCTGTCTGATGGCAAGATGGAAGCAGCTACTGAACAATTCTTCCTGGAAAAGCTACACAAGACACACTGAACCAGAGATGAGAAGAAAAAACAAGTACTACCCACTAGTAAGTGATCTCACAAACAAGAAGAATAGCACATAAATTGATACAAATATAACAGAAAAAAATGGATACAGAGAGAAGACAACATTTAAGTATTCAAACAAGTTGAGAAAATCTTTCCCACCAGTGTACACGCATATGTCAGAGGCTGTGCAAAAACACATGAGTTGCAGTGAAGGTTCTGACTAGCCTGACTTTCCTGTTCCCATCAACTCACCTCCTTCAGCTCCAGCTCAATGATTTGTTCCTTGAAGGAATAAGCTTTGTTCTCCCTCTTCATGTTAGCCTTTTTCATACTATCCTGTTGAGCACTGAGAAGGAAGAGTAGAGAAAAAAAAATCAGCACTTCTCTGGACTAAGGTCCAGGCACAAAAATCCAGGAACTCTTGTCCAGAAAGAGCATCTGACACACCCAGTCACTCACTGGCAAGATGGCAGCAGTGATCAATCCTTAGATGCACGGAGACAAGAAATTATGATGCTTTACCTCTGTATTATAGATTTGTCATACAGTTCTCCATCGGGTGTCTTCATGATGGCAAATTCCTCTCGAGTAACCTGGCACAGAGCTGGATTCTCCATTGATGCTGAAATGGTGCTGATGAGCTGTGGGAGCACTTTACCAGGTGAAAGCAGAGAGAGAGATCCCACTGCATTCATGGATGACTGTCAGGAAAATGAAAGAAAAAACCACTATCAGTATTCCTTAAAATTGTCTCCAAGAAGTATGCCCTGCTGAGGCAGACCATGTTGCACTCTAATCCCCAATTCCTTGCTCAGTGAATACTTGAATTTTATCTAAAATTCTCTTCAGTTGCTGGTACATTCTACCCCCTTAAATCCCAGCTCATTTTCATCAGTCTGTCTTTGAACGTGCATTTTCCCCACCTTTTAGACAGATCTCTTTCCCTATAGACCAGTTAGTATTGAACTTGTCCAGACAACTCCTCTGTTCCAAGGTATCTCCCAAAACTAACACAAAGAAAGCAGGAGGTAATCACCTGGTTCTCAGGAGAGTAGGCAGTTATCTTGGGTAAGATGCCATTTAGGTGTTTGGTAATGAAGTCTTTGGGATCTATCTTCATCTTGATGAGGAGGGCTGGCCAAAGTCCTGGCTGCACTGCCACTGAAAAGAAGAAGAAGTGAGAACAATAAACATGAAGCAGGTTCGTGATACAATGAAAGAGGTACAGTAAAGCCTCATACACTGGCCATGGGAGGTTTATCCCTTCACTCACCTACAGATGGATGATGGCTCACCAGCAGCATCTCCAGGGCCAGCTTCTCTGGCTCAAAGGAATCCACATCAAGGCCTGCGACACTTGAGATCACACAGAGTACCTCAAGAAGCACTCGGGGAGGAATGTATGTCCTTCCCAGCTCTGACAGCTCTCCCGACTCTGTCACCAGGACCTCATGAGGCAGAACCTGAAAGGACAACACTAAGCCTTCCTGAGCCCTGAGCACACTTCCCCATGGCAGACTGATCGCCAACAGTCATCTCCTTGTCAGTATTAAAATCTGAAGTTTTCAAAGGAAAGAAGGGATAAAGGATAACAGCAAAACCACATGACAGACATGACAGTGACACAAAGATTAGGCATGGAGGGCTATACTCAATTTGGCAAGATGAGGTAAAATAAAACTAAAATGATCACTTCTGGCAAAGAAAACTATTGAAAATGTTGAGCCAGCTGGCTGAGAACAGTATGCCTGACTTCTGCAGTCTAATTTTACCCAGTATCTTTTCAAAAATACTTTGTCCCAGCAGTATCTGTGACATGGGAAGCCTATTCACCAAGTAACAGCCTTGCCACTTAATTAATGCAACTTAATGTATTACACAACTTGACATGGTGCTGCCTTAGCAGCAAGCCCAATAATACAGCACTCAGTGTTTCTTCTTTTATTTTCTGTAATAGTTGCCATTAAAGTAATTATATTTGTTTTAAATAGGCAGCCTGAGCTATAAGCCAAGGCTGAGGAACCAGAATCAAAAGGAGCAAAGCACTTGGTCTTCCAGTAGGAATTAAATTTGCATTAAAATAATAAAAGGACATGTTAAACTGCAGCTTCTTCCCCAAATAATTTTGAATATGTCTTTTCTGTGTATATAGGGAAGAGAAGGCACACAGAGATATTGATACTAAAATATGCAGTAATCTGGTAACAAGTGGCATTCTAGGAGATCATCTGGAGCTGAATCATCTTCACATCAGGCTGTATGTCATTATTAACAGCAAATTGAGGGCAAGGAAATGACTGGCAGCATAAAAAGAACTGTGTGGGCAGAGACCAGGCTTCTTGCCTACTCACCTTATGAGAACTAAGAACCACTTTGAGTTCCTCCAAAAGCCCATAGGCCAGCTTGTACCCCCCCAGAGAGGACAGGAGCTTCTTCACTGTTTGATGGGCCTGTCTCCGAACGTGCCAGGTCCGACTCAGCAGGACGGCAACGAGAGCACGGTGATACTGCCTGGAAATGGAGGAACACACAGGTTTAGCCAGGGATGCAGCTCTGCAAACCAAGTGGACACAAAAGCACCAGGAGTTCAACACTCTGTGCTAAGTCCCAAGCCCAACTCCCCACACTCTGGGATTGGACATGGATTGGTGACAGCAAGTGCACTCTACGTACTGAACTTTACTTTCAGGCAGCCGCTGGGCATGATCCAAGAGAAGGCGCTCTGTCAGCTGCAGCACTGTGCACATGGCTGTGGGAAAAGACAAATATTTAAAACAGCATGGGACTTCATAAGGAAGATTTTTTTTAACCTGAAAACAAATAAACAAGAAGCAGGATACAGGAAAATAGCTCCCTAAGCTGAGCCTCTATATAATCTTTTCAGTGAAGCTAGAGACAAATCTGACTCAGATTTGCTAAGACTGGAAACAGAACCGTGATTTCACAGAAATGTTGTTAGCTGGACTCCAGGACAATTTTCCTGATCACTGTGTGTGACCTATTTTGGTCCAAGTTGACAGAGCAAAGCAAATGATAAACACCACACTCTCTGCACCAGTACTTTAATTCCTGAGCCCTGCCCAAATGGCTACAGTGAAATGAAATGAGTACTAAGTGTCAGCTGTCACTGGGCCCTTTGGTTTGTTTGTCAATGTTCAATCACATCATAAAAGCCGGAGCAGAAGCCCTGTGTCAAGAGGTGGGTTATAATCCACACGAAGCACAGTAAAGGGGATGCCTGACATCTGAGGCATTGGGGTTTGGGGATGTTAAGCCTGTCAGCTGGATGGCTTTGCCTCAATAAGCAATAGTAAATCATGACAACATTTACTCTCAGCATTAGTTTTTGGATCTAACATCCTAAGGGAGCAATATAAAATTTTCCAAATCCCACTGTTTCAGGACATTTGCAGGCTTGGGAGGGAAAATGAATGGATACACATATTGCCTTCAGGAAAGAAGGATTGCAGGAAGTGAAGGAGAAAGGGTGTTTCCCATTTAGAAAACTTTACCTATTGCACCTTTGTATAACAGATAACTGAATTAATTTCAGAGAAGTTATTCATGAACTCTTTTTCAAAACTTCCATTTTACAATGTAGATAAGCAGTAATGTTTTCTGTTGGGCACATTCCATTAATTTTTTTTCACTTTAAACACAAGAGATTGAAACAGAGCAGAGACACTAAGTTATAGCCCCATTAATTTCCATCAGTTATTACTCTTCCCCATTTTTCTTAAGATACTCTCCTACACTTTTTCTTCACCAGCCTTGTTTTACTTTCTCCCATCTTAGTCTAAATTTTAGACTTTTCCACATCCCTCAGATTGCCTGCAACTCTTTAGTTACAAACGAGAACACCACTCAGACACATTTTGTATTGGAAAGACTTATACAAAATACCCAAATTTGGAATGATAAACAGGTGATAACTCAGGTTCATTGAGAAATAAATTGACTCATTGTCAAGCTTAGGCTACAACTAGTCTAGATGTGCTTCTGAAGAGGACACTGTTCATTTTAATCTGAAACTGCATCCTCTAAGGATCACAGAAAAGAGCAAACAAAAACATTAGTTCTCTTAAGTACTGAAAAACAGACTTAAACAGCAACTGGATACACAAAATCTGCCAATTTACCTTCCTCTGATGCCGACTGCAAGAACTTCTCAGATGTAAAAATTTGTTTTTTCTCATCCAGAATCAGCTGCCAGAAACCACTCAGCTTAGACTCTGACAGGAAAAGAACAGATGTCTATCAAGGATGTTTCAAAATAAGTCAGAATTACCGGTGTACATCAAATACAGTAGAATTCTGCCTCCTGAAATCCCTCAAGTTATTTCTAAGCCTTACTTGTCTTCAGTTCTAAAGCCTCTCGTCTCTCTCATTCCTAACTGTAACCATGCCCAAAAACCACCTGCTGACAAAAATGTATTTCTCTGACGTATACATGTGAAATGTAAAGCCTGATTCATCTTAATCTTTCATAGGGCAAACCTTCCTAGAAAAGAAGGAAAGCAGGGAAGTATTGTGTTGCTTTTGATAGAATACACCTGGATTTTATATTCCAACAGATGTATGAACTCAGACAGTTTCTCATGCTTTCCAATAAAACTACCCAAATAACGATCAAGGAATACTTTCAGTGCATCGGTTAATTCCTACCACATAAGGTCTAGGTAAATGTCTTCTGTCAGAATAAAGAGGAATATTGTCCTAACTGAATGGAAGCTGGAACTTGCAAGGCCATCAACAGCAAGAATTTTTCACTGATATAAACAAGAGACAGGAATTAATCTTTCCCTGGTTTATAAAATAGCAGTGATTCTCTATGCAGTAACTATATACTACTGAATAGTATCTCCGGCACACTGTCAAGAAGCGTTAGCCCTCAGAACCTGTTTATATTGGATTCTACCAGATGTTTTATGACCTTACCAGTTTGTCCCTCAATTACAGACATCCTGCAGATCAACAAAGAGGCAGCAACTCCTTCAGTTACCATGGGAACCTGAGTACTTTGAGATGCTGCTTTTTCTACTGTCTGGATGAGCATCGGCAGCAAGTCCATTCCCTGCAACAATGTGTCACCTGAGGAGACAAAAGAGACCAGTTACAAACCAACATGGTCCTTCTCACTTTACAACCCAGATATCAATGGTTCTTCTGCTGTCATGGGACAAGGAAAGGAAGCAAACACACACTGGGAAGACTCAGTCTCTCAGAGTATCTACTAATCACTATCATTACACTGTGAAAAGCTAGATGGTAACTATTTCAGTCCTTTCCTCACAGACAGAACAGTCCTATCTCAATACCAGGTTCTGTTTATGGGATGCAAAAGAAAATGCTAATTCAGTTACATTAAAGGAATTAGTTCAAATCACAGGAAGTCTGACTTCAAAGACTACAGTTTCCCTAAGAGAAGGAAAGTGAATTCCTGGCAAGCCACAACCATCTGGTTCCACTTCAAACATTCAGAATTTAAGGAATCCCAGAGGTCTAACGACTATGGATAAAATGCTGCAGTCAAAGAGGATAGGACCAACATACAATTCTCAAGAGCATCACCAAAAGATAACAATTTCTTAAGTTCTTCATTTCAAACATAGTAATCTTCCAAGAGTCAAAGACACAGGCCAAGATTTCAGTGTGCCGGGTGCTATATAAAACTAAAGCATGGTCCCTGTGCTAGAAACCTGACAATTTAAGTGTAAGACAAAAATAAAGCTGCCCAGTTTTACCTTTGAAGGATGCTAGCATGCACTGCAGGTAGGCATGTCTCACAGCTGAAGTCGAGGTTTTAAGGCTAAAGGCTTTCTTAAGCCATTCTACCAGCTTTTTAGGAACTTCTGTGGTGAACCGAACACACCAAAGAGCCAGGACAGAGACTGCATGAACCAACGTGCCTTCATGGACTGAGAAGAAACAGAGCTCATGTCAGTTCAGCAACTGCATAAAGCACAGGAACATAAAACAGAAGGCAGGTAACAACATCAGGATGTAGGTAAAGAACACACATGCTCCTAACAGGCACAGCACTGTCTCCATGGGGCTGTTCATCAAAACAGGGCAACAGATTCTGTAACACAGCAGTCAAGCAACTAGATTTATCATGAATTACAGGCCATGTGGAAATCCTGCTCAAGATGAAAGCAGCTTAGCAAACTCAAAGACAAGAGGTCTCACCTTCTTGTTGCAGGAAAGGGATGAAAAGCTCAGCCATGGTTCCACTCAGAGCTTGGCTGGAGGGTCCAGAAACCACGTGGTGACTAAGGCTGCCAATCCCTGAAAGGACAGAATTCTCTCAGTAGTTCCCAAACGACCAGTACAGAATCTAAAACTAATCAGGAATGACCCTTCACATTTCAGTGCTTGCACAGACACCTCTTTTTCTTGTCATTACATATAGACGTCACATCCACCATGTACCAACACTGCAGAAGCTCCATCTTCATTTTTACTCAGAATACAAATCATCTTATTTGAACACAATTTTTGGTCTTCAAACCAGTTATTTCCTTTGAATAAAAGTCAGGAACTGGCAAGTGGTATCCACCACCCTCTATGGCTTCAACTACAGCCAATTCAGAGTGACAGGCAAGAAATCCTAAATGCTGAAGTACAGATCCCTTCCATTCAGCCTTATGCTGAATTTCTCCCACCAGAGAAGCAGCTCTTTCTAGGATCCTCACCTGAAAGGACACTCATCTTCTGAGCAACAACTGTCAGCTTCCCCTCTGAGCCTGCCAACAAGAAACACATGGGTGACAGGTGACTCAGAGAGAACAGCTCTGTGTTACGTCAAGAACCTTCCCCAAAAGATTGCCTCGTTATCCCTGATCCGGGTTAAGCCATATATATAGGCAGCTAAAGACAACAGAAAGTAGAATACACTAAATTCCTTAAAGCTATCAAACTTTGATTCACCCCCACGGTTTATCCTACAACTTACTCACCCCCTAAAATAGCAAAAAGGTGTCTGCCCAGTGACTCCACAGCTGAAGGATCACTACACTGCCGAGCCAGGTTCTTCAGTGCCACAACTGCTTCATCCATCAGCTGCACGCTGTTGGATTTCAGATGACCTACAAAATAATGCACAGGCTAAGAGTTCCTTACAACAAACTGCATAAAGGACATGTCTTTACACATGGCTTAACTCAGCTTTGGGAACCATCACGTGAAGTATTTCAGTTTCAAGTTACAGCATCAGAAAACAACAGAAAACCCACAGAAAACAACTTCTTCACCAGTAATCAAGCTGTTACAGGTACAGCCAGAAAGTTAAGGAAAGCTTTATTCTGAATTCATCACTCCCTCCAGAAGTGCGAGTACTTACTGGCCAGTCCTTTCACAATGTCTAGAGCATATTGGCTGAGATCCAGGTTCACAGATACGAGTAAGCAAGACATTGCTGAAGACAGAAGAGATAATAGCACATTACATTTTGTTAAGTAACTGTTTTTAGCATTTTAATACACTCTTCTCCCACAGTTCATATCAAAAGCAAACAGGGTAGTAAGAAGTAAGAATAAAAAAAAATACTGAAACTGATGCCCAGTGAGCAGACTAATTCAAGATAATTCTTTGCACTCAGCTGTGAAATTCTGTCCTCAGTGCAAACAGTAGCTATCTCAGATCCTGACACTTGGGATCACACCACAAATGTTGCTTCTCCACATCTAACCCTCAGATGCCAGACAATCCTGCTGCCTGCGCTCACGGGACCAAAAGCACAGTCCAGAGACACACTGCTCCAACATCTCCGGACCTCTCAGGAACAGTTATTCACACTCTTTGATGGAGGAAAGCAGAGAGATAACAGACTCACTTTCAATTACATTCTCAGGACTCCGTAGCAGAGATTTCTGCAGAGTTGGCAAGACCAAGTCCTTGAACTCAGCGTGGGACAAGTAGCGAAGGAGTGGGGAACAGCTGTCCTGAAAAGGAACAGAGCATTCAGCACCACGGATGCTGCCCATGGGACACCAGCACGAGCACCTCTGTAACAGTGTCTCACCAGCACGTGCTTCTGAGGCTTTGTCTTGCTCATCAGGATGGTCTTCAAGTAGAAATCCAGGAGAGCACTCTGAACAAGCAGAAACACCAGATTACAGCCACGTCACAACCTGTGCATGGCTCCCAGCACACTGTAAAGAAGCCAGGCTGGACACCCCACCTTCTCCCTTCTCTGAAAAGCTGCCCTACCCCCTACACAGCAGATTTGCTTCCATCCCCATGTGAGCCAGTCAAGCAGAGATCAGTGTTCCCTGCTCCACCCTGAGCCCAACATTCAACCCACACTGAGAGCTGCATGCTGCCTTTCATTCATTTCCACAACAGGGAGATGATAGGAAGCTGCAGTGTTTGCCATCCAAAGAAATGCAGAGGCAACATTAAACAGCCACAGATCTGTCACCTCCTCCATAAAATCATCCCAGCTGGTTAAGTCAGAAGTGCAGAATGACTGAATTGACAGATAGTGGAACCAGGGGCAGATGCAAAGTACCAGCCTCACTGGGACATCTGTTCAGCCCTTCTCTGTGATGACAAGTGATGCTTCTTGTTCCCCAAGAAAAATAGCCATACAACAGATGTACCTTGTATCGTTTAATAATATCCATCTCCTTCTGGACTGTGCAAAACTGCACCACAAGTCCCAGCATTGCAGCATAACTCTGGTTTGGTTCAAGACCAAGAATGACAGATAGGTACTGATCCACCAGATCCTGGTTCTGAAGAGAAAAAGAGCAAGGCATGTTAACAGCACAGAATCCGGAACAGCCACTGGATATGGCACATAATGTATACATCACCTCTTTCCACAGCCTGTTCAATTTCTTCACGGCCCCATCCACTGCCTGTCTATGAGAACCTCCCAGGACTTCCAACAGGAGCAAACACTGAACCTCCACCTGCCAAGGGCAACAGTCAAGAAATACTTCATGCACCTGCTTCTCAGAGAGCTTGTATCAAACAAGATGTGCCAAATGCCAGTGATTAGCTGAATCTTCGTAAGAAAAAGTCCTTAGGTCATGTGAGTTCTTTCAAAAACCTGCCATTGCTTTCCTCCCACAAGCACCTGTTCACAGAAGAAATTCCACCTTTGGAAACAGCAACTTATATCAGATTACAACTCTTCTTAAAATGTGTTTCAACTATAACCCAAGGTGCTCTGAGCATGGTTACAGGTTCATATTGTTAAAGAGGCAAAAAGAAAGCAAAAAGCTATTTGACAGTCTATGACAGACTACCACACACAGACACTTCAAGGGAGGCACAAGGACTTCTTGCCATGCTGCAAAAGCACCTTGGAGGTACCAGTTTGTATGCAGAGCAACTGCACAGCTGCAAGACTGCCCCACTTTCATGCTTTATACATCTGCTTTCTCCAGCAGAACAGGGATGACCAAAATACATCAGATTCCCATGTAAACCTGGATTTTAACTTGGTGTTATCAAGTACATTCAGAACTATTTGCAACGTTTCAGCAACTTCAAGACATCAGAAATATTTAAGTCCTTATCTCCAAATGGGTATTTCTGCAAACCAAAGAGAACCTACCAGTTTTTTCCATGTTTCTCCCTGTCTCTTGTCAGGTGTTGGAAAGACTGTGCGCACGAGAAGGCATATCCAGGAGAGTGCCAACAGAGCTGCAGATCCACTGCTCTTACTGTTGTGTAGACAGGAGAGAAAGGTAAATCTACAGCTCTTAGTATGAAATCTACATCTGCTAAACCATAATAGACCCACCTTTGCCCAAGTCAGAACAGCACCTGACTGACAGGCAATTTTAGCACAAAACTGCAGCTAAAGCCTCAGCTTTTAAAGGACACCATCAGCTCTGGTTTGACACTCAAAGCTTCCAAATGGCACAAAAGAGGATAAGTCTTACCTGATGGGAATGAGAAGCCTTGGCAGAAGAAAGGCTGTTTTTGGATCTTCTCAGTGGCATTACAGAAATGAGAGTTAAATAGTTTGCCAACTGAGAGTGTGCAAAAAGCAACTCAAGATTTCTCATCTGCTGCTCAAATTTACTGTCAAAGCTTCCCAGCCTTACATTGCCAAATCTTTCATCAGTTCACATCCCCTCCTGGCACACTGCTTCGTTCTGCCAACTTGCCATATCCCTCTGCTCCAGGTAACACATCCCGCCTTGCAGCCTCCTGAGGATCCTCATCCCATTTGGATCTCAATCACAAAGTGAAAGAATGTAGACAGTGTCACTGCGCCCATGGACAGCCACTGAGACTGCGGGGTAAATATCCTATCACCGCAAGCCTTGAAACCAGGACCAGGACCTTTCTAAGGCTGCACTTCCATTCAGCCATGGAGGCACTGCAGGATGGTACTCTGTGGCCTGTGTCAGCTCAGCAATACCCTAAGACACCCTTTGAAAACACAAGTGTTTACAGAAGCCATCACATGAGAAGAGACACATGTTGCTCAACTCTGCTTCCAGTTTCATTATCTATTTATAATAACGGATTGAATTCCACCAGCTAAACATCTGAGGAGCAAGGAAATCCCCTTTTCTTATCCTTTCAGAGAACGTTTCTTGATAAAAGAATTTGTTCCTCATTGATTCAGACTTGAAGTTTAACAAAGGCAAAACCATAACTCAGATCCAATGTACAGCAGCAACAGCAGGATAGTCTCTCTGCTTCCCAAGACAACATGAAAGAGGTAAGAGAGGAACATCTGAATGGCATTAACAGCTTTGTCTCTAAAGATTTTTACCACCTCTGCCAAGCAACAGAAGAATCACCCTGAACACAGGAACAACTGCCAGCAACTCAGAACTATTTTCAAACAAAGCAACTCATCCAGCACCTGGGAACTCCAGCCTTGCCACCGATCCCTGAAGACTGAAGTGAGTGCAGAAGGTTTTTTGCTGTTGCCTCTGGCTGGGACTCTGCCAGCTGCTGCAGGGCCAGTTGCAGGGCTCTGCGGGACGCTGCATCCCTGCAGTGACAAAGGTGGATCAGTGAACATTACAAACCTGCCCACAACATGCACATTACTGCCCTTGCACCACAAAGGGCTCGGCTTTCTCGTTTCAGCAGTCAAGCTAGTAACTATTTTATCCTTCCTGTTCCAAAAGTTTCTGGCAGAAAGATCCATTCCCTTTCTCAAGTGAAGCATTTAAGTAGAGGTTCGTTCCCTTGCAGGGTGCAGAAGAAAACAGGCCATGATTTAATCCCATCTCGACGTGTCAAAAACATATCTAAAAGACACCTCAGACTTGCTTCACAAGGACAGGGTTTTCATTCTTGCAAACTGAACAATGTGATGAAAGTTTTAATTTCAAAATTAAAGGTGAAACACAAGGCAAGTGTTGGGAAACTTTTTGGTATCAAATGTACCCTGAGAGCCTAATTACAAGATGACATCCTTCAGTGTGACACTTATCTCTGTGACACGGCATGCTAATGTTGCCAGATGCTCCAGACCAGTTCACGTAATAAATACTGATAGATTAAATAATACAGCTTTTCCACATCAATTTACTCACCGGTATCGATGCAGAGTAAGGCAGAAGAGTTTGCAAAGACCTTTCACGGCACCCTCTGGAAGATCTGTAACAATGTATTTCAAAATATTTCTTCATAAATCGATGAGCTCCTGATCTTTAACACAAACACAATTCACTCCACAACTGAAATCAGTAAACTGCTCACATCTGTGACATTGCTTGAAAGAAGATCAATCTTTTTATACAATTTATCCATATTTTTTAAAATAGTGGCAAAAATGGAACACATTGAACACAGCCATCTTCAGAAAAATGAGAGAAACAAAGTTTTGAAAATTTGCTTCAGCTGTTTTACTAAGACCAGTCGAAATCTTCTACGCTTTCCCTCCCTAGACATGTATCTAATATTCCACGAGAATTAAAAAACCCAGGCTGAATCAGGAGAGAAACACACAACCAATACATTAATGAAAAACTAATACCCACAATGTTAAAACTACTGACTGGAAAAAGGACATGTGAAAGAAACTGGAGTTCTGCGTTACCTACAAACCCCATGCTTGCAATTACTAACACTGACAGAGCACAGGCTCCCAATGCTGCCAGCCCCCTCCCTCAAACAAACACTCTTCACACAGCCTTTGAAACAAAACATCTCAACATTCTCCTCCACCCTGGTAACTTGAACAGTGCCCCCAAGCTTTCACCTTTCCCAGAAATGCATTTTCCCAGCTCGCTGAGGATCTCTCTCCGCTCTTTCACGCTGGCTGTTGTTACTTTTACTGCAAAGCGCTTCAGTGTGTCAGAAATCTAAAACCACAAAGAGGAAAAAACATCAGATTGCCTTTGATATCAACCCACAGGATACTAATCGGGGCAAGGAGAACATGCCATCTGCTTCCACAGATGAGCATTGGGCTTAGAGCCCAAATGCTGGGCATCCACGGTCTCATCTGCTGGGGAAGGGTCACTGTGCATCACCTACCATGAAACTCCTTCTCCTTGTCTGAAGGATGCCTGTTCCCTGTTAACCTGTGCCCCTGGCACGGTGCTCATGCTGTCTAAGAGACACTTATCCCTCTAAAAGTAACAGAGTAAGAGCTAAGACCAATAACCTGAGTACAGGATCTTTGAAGGCAAAAAATAATGCAGTTTAATAATGCAAAGGAGCTTTTCCCTGTACATTATCTCCTAAAGCTCAGGCAGCCCTGAAAGGAGACTCCTGACTGCAGACAATCCAGCAACATCCTGCCCTGAAAAGCTGACCTGTGGTTCCAGGTGTCAGTAGTGGTGATTCCCTCTACTGGGATTTACTCTTTTCCAGAACTAACAAGCACATCACAAGGATTTTATAAATTGGACTTGCCAGATTACAAAAGGTTGTGGCTGTGATAACGTGTGCTGGGATCTGCCATCTGGTGGGCACCAAGACCACTCAGTGAGTTTAACTCCCGTAAACAGTTTGTTTCAAGTTTCAAGTGCTATCAAGACAGTGTGATACACAGTCTGAAAACACTGGAAAAAAGTTTAAATTGTCAGCAATCAGCTCCTTGAACTAAGAAACTATTTTCATGAACTTCCAAGCTTTGCAAGATAGAAGCGAGGGATGAACAGTGCTCGGGGAGGGTCTACGCTCAATGGTTTCTGTATTTGCATAAACCAAAAAACAGCTCTCTGGGAACAGCTTTTGAAATCCTGCTCTTAAACCCAGTAACTTTATATCTGAGTAATAGCCATCACCTTCTCAAAGAACAGAAAATAAGCATGTCTTTAGAAGCTCATCAAAACTGTTCCTTCCCTCCTTCAGTCTTTTTCAAAGAGCTTCTCAGGAGCTGGTTTTCAGTGAAGCCTTTTGCTGACTCGATGGAAGGCTAATCCTGTGCAGTGACTATATGGGATTTAGAGGCCATCCAACCTCCCTAAGCCTGGGACAACTTCACATCCCCACCTCTCCTCAAAATCTGGCTCAAAGCAGGGCTGAACAGCAGGGACTGGGCCGAGCAGTGGAGGACAACCAACCATGTCCATGCCACCAGAACTGACTAAACCAGCTGTCACTAAGGAGCTGCTCTTCCTTCAAACCCTCCAATTAAGAGTTCATCACATGCAAACTCAATCCAAGCTGCACTGGCTCGAGCTGCTTAATCACACACAGATGTAGAGACATGAAAAATGTGTCAAAATTATCCCAAGCGTCTAGAAACTTAAAACCAGTTTGTGTATAGCACTAGAGGACTTCCTCAGTAACTCAGAGAAACCGCACAAACCCTGACTCCCCAGTCTCTATGGAAGAGCAGCTGGGACAGAAAAACCATTTGCTTTTTATCAGGATATTTATGTACATGCGTTACAAAGTCAACGTACAAGCAGTGCTGCTGCAAACGAATATAGAGGACAAAGGTAATATTTGTACAAGTAAGGACCTGATCCTGAGAAGACCGGGATTTGCCTTGGGAACATCGCAAGCCCATCAGGATTGAACAGGCGGTGCCGGCAGCCCAGGCACGGGGAGCGGGCACACCGCGGGGCACCGGGGGAGACCCGCGGCTCCGCCGAGCCCGGGACGGGCACCGCCGGGCCCCGCGGGCCGGGAACGGCNGCCAGCGCGGCCCGTCCCGCACCCACCTGCGTGTCGGCCGCCATTGCTCCTCCGCAACCCCGGAACCGGTAGCGGCTTCCGGGGCGGGCCCGCCGAGGCCCCGGGGAGGGG
>VXBA01003908.1:257789-300888 GCA_013399895.1 Serilophus lunatus
GGGGAGGAAGCTATTCACAGTTCACCTGCCTGTGCTAGGGAAAAAAAATACAAGTCACGTTCCCTTCCTTATAGATTCCAGCCCCTCCCAACCCGCAATAAAAAGGAAATATTGAATGTTAGTTCTGCTTTACAAAGCGTTGAGTTACAGATGCAGTAAGCCAGACAACTGGCATACTGCCTAGAACAGCACAGCTTGATAGAAAAGTTGCTTTCTTATCACTTCAAAACCAATTTTTGTATAAGAGGATTAAAAGTAAATTAGATATGGATTCAAAATCAGTGTAGAAATCTACAGTTCTTATCAAAGACAGGATACAGTATTCACTTTGATAGTAAAACTCCAAGTGTGTCACGCACACCTGATCCCCGGGACTTGTTATACCAGTAACAGTCAATATAAAAGGTTATTGCTGTAGCATCTCTCAGTAGAACATGTTTAACAAGAGCACAGAAAAGGGAAACACCAAGGGACTGACAGGTCTCATCAGCAAAGAAAGGATATAAATTTAGGATTTTTTTTCTCCTGGCTTCCTAACCCCCTCCATGTCTCCCCACTCTTGTGACAGTTTCAGGCCCTGAGAGATGGGAGAGGTTCAGGCCAGATAAACACACACACACACACCACACTCGTTCATGACAGGGATGGATGAAAAAGGTGGCTCTGACCTCTCTGCATTTAAAGAGGGAATGATGCCTCTTCCTCTCTCCCGGGAGCAGCAGGTGACGGGAGCAGATGCCCTGGGCTGGCCTGCGTGCCCATGGAGGTGCTCGGCACGGGATGTCCCCACAGGAGCACATACCAATGCTGAGAGATGGCTTACCCCACCTCCTGCTCCAGTGTGCTGAGAAAAGGCACCGAGAAAGGGCATAACAAACTAGGGGGGGAAAACCCACCCCATGCAGTAACATCTTGATTCCTCTTAATTAAAAGAAAAAAAAAAGTAAGTGGTATTATCTCCTTACAGTGTAATGGAACTGGAGAGACCCTTGCAGGGTCTTGGCTGTCTGTGTTGGTGCTCTGGTCTCAGCAAGTCACACACACAGTGTGGCTCTGTGAGCAGAGTCAGGGTGGCACTGAGGTCACAGGGTGCCCTCGCTGTGCTGTCGCTCACCCTGCACACGCGCAGGCAAAAGCCTGAGAAGGAGGTGTCAAAGCAGAGGGCTGTGTTGTCTGCAAGTGTCATAATTTGCTCAGGGAGCTGACACAGGCTGAAACACTGACAAAGATTCCTGCAGCCAGGAGGGGGCTGGTAAAATCTCCCTGTTGGAGCCCTCGAGCTAAGCTCTGCTGTCAGTCACACACAGACACATACACTGTAATGAGGGATCTCAGCCTCTCTCTCTACTGAGACACAAGCAAGGGCATTTCCAGTTTAATGGTCCGTCTCATCTCTGGATCTACTGTCTCTCCAAAGCAGCAGAAAGCACTCCCCACCCCCCTTCCCCCCCGCCTGGTAAGGTTCCTAAATCACAGTAATGTTCAGAGAGCCAGAACTGCCAAGGGGGTGGCAGAAAGATGCTTTAGAACCCATCAACGGTGCCTCTAACAGAAGAGCTTGAGGAAGCAGTTCTGGCAGTAGGGCTTGTCGTTCTGCTCTTTGAAGGTTCCTTTGTTGAGCTGCTTGAGGCAGAAGGCACAGACAAAGTGTTCGGGGTGAAATTTCTTGCCCATGGCAGTGATGCAGCGTCCTGTGATGGGCTTCTGGCACCCGGAGCAGAGGGAGCCGCGGCGCTCGTGGTAGTGCACCTCACAGTAGGGCTGCCCGTCGTGCTCGAAGAAGCTGCCATTGATGAACGGAGTGAAACACTCCTGTGGGAGGACAAAGCAAAGGGGACATGTTGTGTGAGAAGCCAGGAATGTGGGGAAGGGCAGCTCCAGAAGCCTCCTCTGCCCCGTGGCACAGCCCAACTGCACTGTGGGCAGGTGAACTGCTGCTTCTCAGCATCATCCTATTGTCCAGACCAAGAAGAGCTTTCAAGAAAAGGCTGACAGACGAACATATACCGGCACAAGCAAGGGATTTAACCAGCTCCTTTCCACAGCTGGCCTCACTTCTACAAAAAAACCACAACAAAGGAGCTACTAGATATGTCTAGCCAAGAGAAAGCAGAACATTCCTTCCCCTGAGATGGGAAACACTACACCACCTTTGCCTGGTTGGTTTATTTTTTTGATCTGACTCCAGCTTCCCCACAAGGGCAGGCACAAGGAGGGACCCAGATAGACTTTAATGTAGCAGAACCCTGATGAACATGAGACTGGTTCCAGCTGAGAAAGAGGCACAATAAATCCTTACAAGTGACCTCTCCACAATGGCTGGCATTAGGCAGGTACACTCTGCAGGGGATTGTCAATCTGAAACATCTCCACGAGTTACACACCGATCACTGCTGGGAGAAACCGTTTGTTCTAAGAGTTAACGATTTTGAACACATAAGGAGAGAAAGCTACAGCAGCTACATGCTAATTACTGTCCAAAGCTGCTGCTCCCCCTCAGTGTCAGGCAGCTGAGGATTCTACTTTTCAGAACCTGCAACAGAAACACCCACCACCCCCACTAGACTGGGGAGACTCCCCCCCTCCTTGTATGAGCGGGAAACTGAAACAGCAGATTGTGAGACAGAGTCGAGGGCGCTGCCAGATTTACCAAATACATCAGCAGCAAGGCCCAGAGGAGAAGCTGTGTTTCCAGAATCCTGGTTTTGCTTGTCCTTTTCCCCAGGAAGGACATGGAGTATCCCATACAGCTGGACCCCAACATGCGGAGAGGGGTCCAGCAAACAGCAGGCAGAGCTGTTAAACACTCTCAATACCAAAATGAATTCGGTTTGCCTGCAGCAAGTTCAAGGCTTTACTAATACTGACAATTACTTCAATAAACAGTCTCTTCCCTCAGGAAGCAGGACAGCTGAAAAGTTTGCTCTGATTTAGCAAAGACAGGAAGAGCATCACATTTTGTGTCCTGGAAGTCATCCATGCTGGCCCCACTAGTTCAGGCAGTGTGGCAGCAGGGGGAAAGGAAAGAACTACCTGATAAAGTCTCAATATCTGCACAAGAAGGCACAGCCCTCCCCAGCCTCACAGTCAGGCACAACTTCTGCCTCCACTCTGCACAGCCCCGCAGGTGCCACAGACAGTCCCCAACAGCACAGTGACAGTCAGCCCTGGGCACCACACCAGGAATCAGCAGCTTCTGGTTCTGGCTGCTTCATCTGGTTTCTGCCCTTTTCTCTCACTCTAAGAAACACTGGCTGATTTGGCTCATCTCTTGGGGCCTGTAAGAGTTAATATTTGCAATGCTCCCTGAAAGAGTGCCAAGCATTTAATCTGCAGTATTCCTGTTTATTATGCCTGTTGTATGGAGCCCGCCACTACTTCACTGACTTGCATGTTTGTCTGAACAAGGTCAGTCTCATTAGTTTACTTTGTCAGATGGAGCATGGGAGGAAGATCCTCAAAATCTGATTGCTGAGGCAAGTGCTCAGAGAGAAGCTTAGCTTCTAATTACTTAAAGGTCACAGAAAATGTCTCTGTTTGTCTGTGAGCTGCTGCAGAAGCCCATAATTGCAGCTGGGAACAGAAAGAGCAAAGCAGCTCAAAAGTTCAGTGTAAACAGGCAGAGGAACAAGAAGGTGTTTGGTTGCTGACATGTTTTTATCTGGTGGGACTGGCTGCCCTTCACTATCCCAGAGACGCCTTTTCCTGATATGGGACCAGGGGCCTCACGGGTGGAAAAGAGGGGTTGTACAAAGGCCCTTGGGTTTCTTACCCGACAGACAAAGCACTCAGGGTGCCACAGGGTGTTCAAGGCAGAGATGTAATTTTCCAGGATAGCCCGGGCACAACCTCCACACTTGGGAGCAAACATATCAAAGTAGTCCTTGCGGCAATAGGCTTTGCCATCCTTCTCATGAAATCCTGCCAAAGGAGAGGAGAGACAAAGGGATCAACTCCTGAGTCACCTATGGCCAGACAAGCTTTGTGTGGTAACCTGTGTGGGTGGGATCATCCTTCCCCCTGCTAACACACACATCAGGTTCCTTGTTCTGTTCCTTTCCCACCCCAGCACATGCACACTCTTCCTCCGCTGGGAGAACAGTTCATTACTGGTAGCATCTGTCCCCCATAAGCAGCTACAGCCCTTGGAACTCCAGTAGTTCCCCTGGTCATCTCTCAAGTTGTCATCCCCCAGTAGCAGCTCTGCCTTCCACCCTTGTCTACAGCTCAGGGAGGAGATTGTTTTCCCCTTGCTTAAAACAGCAATACCTTCAGGTCCAAAGAAAGCTCCACACTGGGCACAGAAAAAGTGTTCAGGGTGCCATGTTCTGTCCAAAGCTGTCACCACTTTCTGTTCAGAAGAAGACACAAAGTGTTAAGTCATGTAAATGATGGTGTCAGCTTGGAGGACTGGGTGGGGAGAAGGGCACATTAATGTTGGTGCTGACAAGGGCAAGCATTAAAATAGAGTGTCCTTCAGAGAGCTGAGTCAATTCACCCCTGCCTCAGGCTCATTCAGGCTTTCCCCACTGCACACTTTTTTTACCCTAAAAGGATCCTAAGCACTGCCTCCTCCCTTACTCAGGGCCCCAACCAGCCCTCAGGACTAGCACTGGTGCCTGTTACCACAGGCTACCAACACACAAATGCTGAGGAATCATTACAGAATGAGGGAGCAATGTGGGGTTCCAAAGGAACTTCAGCAAAGGTAAGAGGGACTAACTCCTCTCACCAGTATGAGAATTTGACTGGTCCAAGTTTCCTTTTTAAAGCAAGGACAAAGGAAATACAAAAATCCATGAACAACATTTTCCACCCAGGACACATGGATCAAGCAGAGTTTTTAACAGCTGGGCCTGCAGCACCTTGCCAGCAGCCTGAACCCCCCAAGGAACTCACATCAAGGATGGGCCCATTGCAGTAGTAGCAGCGAGGGGAGAAGAGGTTGTGGTAGTCCTTCTCACAGTAGGGTTGCCCATCCCGCTCAAAGAAGTTCCGCGACCCAATCTCTTCCTGGCAGTGGGTGCAGACGAAGTGCTCAGGGTGCCAGGTTTTCCCCATGGCTGTAACCACCTGTTGGGAAGAAAAATTATGAAGAACAATTCTATTTCCCTCTCCCCTAGACCCCATGACAAGATACCAGCTGGAGGTCAGCAAGAATGACAAGTTCTACTACTCAAGTGAGCCCTGGACTGGGGTAGCATGAAAACTGAATTACCTATCATCTCAGGAGAGGGCAGTCCCTCAGGGGCAGGGTAGAGGTCACTGGAGGAGCTTACAGCGTACCTAGCCAGTGGATAAATAGAGTACTTCAGTTTCTCCAGCATCTCCAGTCTCTTCAGCCTCACGAAACAGCCCTCCCCGTTACTCCCAGCTACAGCCCAAGGTTCAGCAATGAGACAGCACCTTCCACTCACCTGCCCAGCAATAGGCTTCTTGCAGGCTCCACAGACACCTTTGGCAACTGTAGCTACACCCAGTTTGTTCAGGTCAGACTGGAGACTTCCCAGCATGGTGTCCAGTTGACTGCCAGGCTTGGAGGCTGTGGATGGAGGGGAGCTGCTCCCAGCTTTCCCCTGTGCCATGAACTGCAGGGAAGAGAAAATGAAAGCCACTGAGTATTGTTGTCCTTACAATAAATGATTGCTGTTGCTGCCAGTAGCCCCTCTGCAGAGAAGACAGGAGATTGCCAGGAGCTAGCTATGATCTCTGAAGAAGCCAGAATACACCCATGTATTCTGCCCATACAAAGACCCTGGATGTGTAACAGCAGAGCTGCAAACCGAGGATTTGATTTTCCTTCACTGCGCATATATCAGAAATAACCAACACATCCCAGGCAGACAGTACAGTGCTCCCTAAGCCTCTGCCAAAAATCTCCCTTTATCTCATCAGTTCCTGGCCAGCTGACAAAGCAGACACCATCCAGAGGGCCCCTTCCCCTTGACCTTTCTCCATTGCTATGCTGTTGCTCTCAGTTGTATCTCCTCTCTGACAGAGATGCTTTCCTCTCCTTCATTTCACTTCCCTTTCAGCTAGAAAATCTCCCTTTGCACCACCTTCTACAGATCAGTTTGAAAAGTCTCCTTGGCCCCCTCAGATGGCTCTCATCCCATGCCTGAGCTAAGGAAGTGGAAGCAGGAAGGAAATAACTCCCTTCCAGTTGCCTGGTGTTTGCCTACAGAGAGGGCAGTGAGTCCCCAGCAGACAGTGCTGCCACATCTATTGTCAGACCTGGAAATCCACTGGGTGGGAGAAAGAGGATTCATATACTTGTCTCAGACGCCATTTTGGAAACTCACACCACCACAGCACGCACAGCTTGGAAAGGCTTCCCAGAGGACAAACCACAATAAGGCAATAGAAATTATTTTAGCTGACTTGGCACTGCCACAGCTACCATCAGGTTTAGAGACACCCAAAGAAGTCCTTCCCCGAGATGCTGGTCTGGAGCATGTTTTCTTTTACTAAGAGAATAGATTAAAACAGACATAAAATCGGTACCTGTGAACGACCCACCAGCCTGCTGCTAGCATAGCCAGAGAAGCAAGGACATGCTGAAGTGCTCAGAGCCTTGGCAGAACATGTCCTTCCAGCCACAGGAGGAGCTCTTGTCCCTGTCCTGCAGCTGCTTGTCCTTGCAGTCCATTAGTTTACTCAATGACAAATCCTGGTTTCTGCTCGTTTGTATCAAAATTCTTATGACATATATAAATTCAGCTTTTTTTATACACACACACACACACACACTCCTCAGCCTTGCCCTGCATGCAGCATGACTCCCAGAGTCTAACACACAGCTTTTCCCCTCCTCTCTCCTCCCTGCCATCCCATAACTTGCAACCTCTCCTAGTCCAGTGACACAGAGCAGCCCCATCACACCCCAATGTCCTGAGTCTAAAACAAACCCTCAGCAACACGGCAGACATTTGCTACCAAACTGTTAAAGTGACTGTTTACAAAGCACACTACTGCAAGGAGACAACAGGCTTTTGGAGACAAAGCCCATCCAGAGCCCCCCTGGATAGAGCCAGGGCTTCCTGCATGGCACAGCAGGAGGAAAAGGGCTGTACTATGTGGAAAGAATCCTGTCTTCTCTCACTCTGAACAGGGGCCTGTGGCCACCAGGCAGGGCAGGCACACATGCCACACACAGGTGATAAATTCCATCCAGAGAAAAAGGAGATGAGACGAATTCAATAAGAAGCAATAGGGCACCTGGTTGTAGGGACCCCACGCTCCTGCCAGCCACAGCTGACTCCAGTGCAGGCACAACCACCTCTGCACACCTCGGTTTTCTACCTGACCTGAGGGATCCACCCTTCTGACAGCTCACAGATGAGCTCCCATCTGAAGGTTTGTTTCCATCTCCTGCATACAATGACTGCTATTTACAGGGGACACTCAGCACATCATCCGCATAAATTCAACATGCAAAGGCCCTTCAAATTCCCACCCTTCACTCATGAGCTTTGCCAGTTCAGTGAGGAGGTCTATGAGCAGCAAACCACACACCACATGATATTATCCATGTTAACGGTGCTGAGAGCTCCAGGAGCAGATCCCAGCACACATGGACCAGAAGAGCACACCATGCTGAGGAAACAAAAGGAGGTCCTGCCTTGTCAGGGGCAAGGGAGCCCAGGAGTGCAGAAGCAGCCAGGAGAGTGGCACTGCAGCCAAGGGGAGGAGCAGAAGTCACCTGGAAAGTACAACAATTCGAGATGCAGAGAGGTTTCCTCGCTTGCTGCTCGAGAGCTGCCTGCACACTAACACTGTTCTGCTCACATACACTAAGGCCCCCCACCACCCTGGAGCTATGGCCCTTCTCTGACAGGAGATGCAGAACACAGGGCTTGATCATGCCATCTCCTCCCCAGATCCACTTGCACTGTGGACACTTGTCTAAACAGGCAAACACAGGAAGGACTGTTGATCCTCAAGTTATGGAGGTTTTGCCATCTTTTACTTCTTCCACTTCAAGAGAGATTTGGCAGGCAGAGCTGCAGATTGTACTTAAGTTACCTTCTTAATTTCAGAGGGAAGGAGTGTCCCTGCTGCACAAAGTAACTGTCAGGACAGACACGACCCACATGACCCCAGCACAGACATGCACTGTGCAGTGCAACAGCTGGGATTAGATATGTCCATGAGTCCTCTCTCCAACCCAGAACTGGTATCTATTGAGCTATCAAGTTACAAACAGTAGCTGGATTGGAAAACACTGCTAAAAACACAAACCAGAGGAGAGAAGCCTGCCTGCATTTCTGGGAATAAAGCTTCATCTTCAGTCTGACAGCCAACGGAAACAACTGTCCTCGTGCTAGGGGTCCAGGTCTGGGAAGAACAGGAATGCCTGGGATCCTCAGAAGGAGGGGTGCCCACAACAGAAACCTCATGATAATCATTATCAGAAGTTTCCCACTGGAAGAGAGGTGGGGGAGCCAAGCTGAAGGAAGAGGAAGAGATTGGACTAGGAGCTGTGGTAGATGGCACACGGGAAGGCTGAAACGGAAGTGGGAGGAGAGGTCCAGACCCAGAGACACGAGAAGGAGCAGTGTTAGCAGAGACTGTTTTTGCAGCTTCTTTCGAAGGCTGGAGCTGGGAAGAGGCTGAAACAGAGATTGTCCTCCTTGGGAAGAGCGGGGATGCTGGAGGAAAAACCACCTAGAAAGACATGAAGGAAGAAGAAAAGTGAATAAATCCAAAGAGGAACCAACAAGCACTTCCTTCAACAGGAAGGCTGGCTGTTACCAGCATGTTTATCTAAGGGGGAAAAGCAGCAAGAAAGAAAAGGGGACTAGAAAATGTGCTGCTTTGTGTAGCTCAAGGAAGAGCATCATCTTACCCCCAGAACGTCCTGCACTGCGCAAAACAAAGCCCTCTTCTATGACAAGCTTCCCAGTGTGGTTTTAAAAATAATCCCCACATGGGCATTTGATATGTGATAGCAGCATATTGCATAAACAGATACCATCACCAGCTCCCTCAGATCCCGCCTCTAATTCTTAACCATCCAGAACTAGAACCCACGCGCTCCTTTCCTTCTCAGGCCAGAGAAGAGTAAATAGAAAGAGTTAGTTCTTCATTTCCTGTTGCTTAGGACACTCAAAAACTTAGTCGGCACCTCCACACAACTCTATCTGGACAGAGGGACATGCTGGGATTTCCCAGCACATGTCTCTGCTTTCTACCTTCTCTACTTGCTGTCCACCACTCAGCTCTTCCCCCTGGGGTCTGGCAGTGATAATGACCCCCTCTGTCAGCCAGGCATCCTGGCTTTGCCATTCCTCCTGTTCCTGCTCAGCGATGCCCAGTCTGTCCTGCAGCTCCTCAATCAAGCGATCTTGGGACTCAGTCTTGTGGAATATGGCGGGACCTAATTGACGCCTTGGAGAGAGGTCCCGAGACATTGGATGCACATTTGAGGTCTCTTTTGTCCTCTTGATTAAAGATTTAATCTAAAGGACAAAAGGTAATAGTATCAGCAGAGAAGAGCAATGTCACAGCAAGCCCCAAGGTGCAACAGCACAAACTCAAAGACATTACTGACAATTGTGAGCAGGAAGAGTTATGACATTTATTCCACAATGCCAAAATTCCTCTTGGCACAGCCCAGAACACTGACTCAGTGCAAGGAAAAACCCTGTAAGGATCATCACAGCAGCCAAAAATAACTGTCTAGAAAAGGAAGGGAAAGATTAACCAGAAGGAAGCCAAGATAGGAGGTGCAGCATGAACACTCCACTGAGGATTACAGAAACCTCAGCATCACAAGGGCACAGAGCAGCCTCTTTGTGTTTGTCCTTGACAGGCACAAGGCTCTTGGTCAGAGATGTCTGGTGCACAAGGTGTACTTCCAGCAGGGGAAGGAACACCAACAGCTCCAGTAACAGACCTAAAAAAGGCAAGCAGAGCAAAGGAGCTGCCATCCTCCAGTGGCATGAAACAGCCCTTTCAACTTTTCAGAGGTTTCTGTGGACCAAGCCTTACCCCAACTAGGGAGTAAAAGTCCACTTCCCAAGAAAATCCCTACGAAGTGCCATGTTTTGTGTTGCCGAGTGACAAGATAAAGCCAAGGCTCAAAGGTTCCAAAACTCTGTGCCATGCAGGTGTCAGTGATACTGCTCAGAGCTCCATGCTGTTAGTGTGGGTGAGCCTGGGCACACTCACTCCACACACACAGGGTTAGTGTGCTGGCACAACAGTCCTAGCAAGGACTCCTCCTACTCCTACATTCACTCAGTGCCTGCCTGGCCTGATGCAGAAATCCTCTCAATGGGTGGTTTGGAGACACATGGCAGATCCCATTCAGCTTTCCCAAAGTTCTCAGGAGGTTCCGGAGCGACTGAAGAGCTGTTGAACTGCTCGTTTTCCTGGTCATGTCTGGCTTTGTTCATGTTAGCAGTACCTGCCTTCCTAGGAGTTCTCTCCCTGCCCTGCCTCTTCTTGCCCAGATCAGGACAGTCATCTACCTTGGTTTCATGTGGCATTTCAGCTTTTACCTCCCGTCCTTGCTCCAGGACAAAGCCCAGCTGGTATTTAGTGTCTGGGAAGACATTCCACCGATCCAAGGCAACAACAGAAGGTTCATAAACAGAATCCAAAACACTGTCATTCTTTGCATGTACCTCTGGTACATGTGCAGGCAGTTCCAGGGCCCACAGCTCATCTAAAACTGTTTCCACACTTGTGCCCTGAGAGGAAAAGGCTGAGTTGTCCTTGAATGCTCCCTGCTGATCCAGCTCTTTGGGTACCTGCCCTTTCCCCTGACCATTAAAAGCATTTGAAATTGGTACACTTGAGATTTTGGGGTCAGTTCTCTGCTTCTTCTTGATCTCTTCAGCCGAATCATATCCCAGGCCTTGTGCCTCTGCATCAGCAGGTCTACAGAAAAGCTCCACACTAGAAGCTGGCACAGCCTGGGAAGTGTTTCTGGAAGACTCAGGCTTTCTGCTTAGCTGAGCCAAACTTGCAGAGGTCACCTGCTCCTGAGTAGCATAACCAGAAGTGCTCCGTGGTGGGGGCACAGGGACTGTTTGTGTCAAACGGGGCAGAGGGGGAGGGGGAGCAGGATGCCCTGGAACAGGCAGAACTGCAGTGCCACTGCCTCCCTCAAGGCAGAGTTCTGCTGAGGAGGCACATGCTAGCACTGTCCAGTCCCCACTGTGTGTTGCAGAGGGGTGTTTGGAGCAGGGCAGCACTGTCAAACTGTGAGGAGTGTCGGTGGAGTCGGCATTTGCTGAGCTGGGAACCAGTTCTAGGGAGGGTTCAGAAATCAGAGACATAGTGGAATTAGTCTGTAAAAAGGAAACAGAAGGAATAAGGAGAGAAAGAGATAAGGAGAAGTTAAAAAAACCCAAAGAATTAAGCAATATAACAATCATGATCTCCAAATCAAAAAGCCATGTTGATTCAACATCTTACTTCCAAGAGTAAGGAAGAAAAATGAGATATCAAAGTACAGAACCAGTAGGACTGGCCTCCACATGAGTTCTACAGCCATTGAGATCCCTTTCCTGTGCCTCTCCCTGAGTGACAGTTCACGTGTTCACCTGCAGCTGTGAAGGGGCATGTCACAGCCACTGGGAAGCCAGACACAAACCCAGGCATGTCTAGACTGTGAGTAAAGGTCACTTTTTTAACTTACTAACAGTCAGACATGTCAATTTTATATTTCAAAGCTGAAAAAATGCAATCAATGAATAGAACAAAGCATGACATTTTCTTCTTGATACACTAATAAAATGCTCCAGTTGGCTGAGTTCATGGCAGTGAAAACAAAGCTTCAGGGCATTTGCAGCATGAGCAGATGACATGGGCTTTGTTCTATTGACATCACTAATCTCACCTTGGATGTGGCACACACTGAATCTATATGAGTCTGCCAGTCACTCCATACCCTTGTAAGCATTGCTTAGGTGGCAGATTAACATCTTTCCCTTAGGCCAAAGTCTCCATGCTGACATTGTAATAAAATCAGTATTAATTTTGATCCAAAGTACACTCTAAAAAGAGCAACTAATGCAGAGGTTTTGCTTCTCCTTGACTTACAGGGTCTTTTGAAAACAAAAGATCATGGGTCCCTCTTTCATGAAGCAATCTGGAGGGCTAAACTCTAGGGGACAAACTGGCATTACTCATTTTGCTTAAAAAGGGAAAATCAGAACACTGGCTTGGACAAGCTCAGACAGCAGGTCAACTTAAGACCAAAGCTGAGCCTTCTCAGCTTTAAAAATGTATCCACAAAAGATTTCCAAATCCAGGAGCCATCTAGACCTGCTCTGATTCCTAGTCATATCTTCCAAAGAAGCCCCAAGCAGTCAGATCGTTATGCTCTAAGGTGGCAGGGCACTTAACTTCCTAAGGCCCATGTATGGTATCTCAGTCTCTACTTACCTTTCTGAGATGCTTATCATGAATAAAAGGGTAAAATTAAATAGAACATGCACAAAACTTTTCAGTAGATGGAAGAGTCATAACTTTGAGCTGACCTAAGCTGGTACCACCCTGAGGGGCCAGGAGCTGAGGAACACACACAGAATTGCAAAGTCAAAACAGCATTGCTGCAGGGAGCCTGTGCTCAGAAAGGAGAGAGCAACAGAAGACCAAAACTCACCATAGATTGTTCTTTCCCCAGGTAGCACAGCAAGGCCCACAGTCACAGTAGAGAGGAAAATGATTTAACTAGTATGTTCAGCAGTTAAAAAGTGGGAATTTCTCAATATTGCCCTTTCCCTGTGTTTTGCCTATGTTGGACACACCTGTAAAAGTAACCTGGTTTGATGCTGTAGTTCACAACTTCCAGGCTTTCTAAAATGAAGTCAGTAAGTTTCAAGGCAAGACTAACATTTCACTCGGAAGTCAGTATTTCCAACATATTAAACTCATACTAGTTCCAAAATGGGAAAGCACTCAACAGTAATAGAACAGTTAACTATCAGCATCCAGCTATGCAGTAAGCAGGCATCACATTACATAGAAATGGCAGAGTGAAAAAACAAGTGCATTATTAATCTCAGTGCCTGCTGACCAATGAGTTAGATAAAATCAAATGGACTTCATGAAAAAAAGAATGAGCAACTCATTTAAAGTGAGCACAAGGTGATAAAAGGGTGATCTGTCAGCCTGTAGCTGCACCTTTTACTCTGGGATATGAGGGAAATCAAGTACCAGTGCCCTCCACTCCTCCCAACCCCATCCAGTGCAACTTCTAGTTGTACCAACTACCCACTCCCACTAATTACACAGCATACTTAGGCTTTCCGTCCTATTTCCTGCAATCACACACAGGCCTGGCACTTGAACAACAGCCTTTGATCTTTTACCTTTGCAAAGAATCCACTTCTCTCCCTTATGTTCTGACACTGGTACAGACTAGACTATCTTTTTACAGACAAGTTAACACCATTAGTTGGCCCATATAGAGGAGGTATAACCAAACAAAAAGAACCAAAGGGAAAATGAAGCAATCTGGAGGACAGCAAAAAAAAAAAAAAAAGGAAAGTAACCTAAAAACAGTCAATGACATCATTAACAAAAGGAGAATAATCAAAGAAACCACGTTATTTGTGTTCCAGGAAGAATGTTTAGGCATAGATGAGCTCAATGCTTCACAAAAATATTACTGCTCTGCTTATGAAGTTCAAATCTTAAAATCTTGCTGCATTCCAGTTTGCTCTCAGAGGTCAACCGGAAACAAAGCCAGGAAGGCAGGCAGTATATCAGTCATAGAAAGCAACTTGTTTCTGTCACACAAGTTTTACTGGAGATTTTAAAGCCTTTTCTCAAGACTAAAAAGTGTTGGAACACTTTTAAAATTTAAAAATGCCCCCTCCTTGTATCTTGCCAGGAAAACCTTTGCTGGGCAAGGTCATTCTCAGTTGCCAAGAGCTCACCTGGGAGCAAAGGCTGGTGACTGCAACCACACCCTGAGCTCGTTTTCTGAGCCCTGATAAAAGCAGCAAGAGCACAAGGCCACAGCACACGGAAGGAGGAGGGCAGGGAATGCCAACACCACAAGTGGGAACCCTCTCCGGCTTCACAACACTGCACACTTTCAAACAGGCTGAACAGATGCCTGTGGATACCCTGCACTACACCCTAGGACCTAATAAGGAGAGAAAAAAGGCAACACTAAGGTGTCAATATTTGCAACTGACTAAACACACAGTCTAGAGAAAACAGTGAGTAACTCCCAGATTCTTGCAATATTAAGTGCATGTGCCAGAAATGGCAGATTAAGCTCCACTCCAGAAAGCACAAGGCAAGCCAAGCCCCTCAGAACACATGTGCTCACTGCTGGGTTCTGAGCTGACATACTTGGTCACAGCTCTGGGTATTGTGGTGACCTTCACAGAACCCACCTGGCACAGAGAGAACAGCAAAGCTGTCACTGACTGTCCCCTCTACCTCTCCTCACTAAACATCTCAACTCTGGCTGCCCCACCTAAAGTCATCTAAGAGAGGATGGAGCTCAGCACAGACAAGAAACACCAAGAATCAGCAGAATCTTCCATATGAGGATAAAACAGAAAATTAGGGACTTTCTTAGGATTGGAAAGCAGATTTGCATGTGTATATAAGAAAGGCAAATGTACCAATAACAACAACAACGAGAATATCTATTATATTTGCTTTCTCTACCTCTCACAAAAGTCAATAATTCAGTAAGGCTATAAGCAAAGCAGCTGAAAGTAGAAAGGAAGAAAATATTTTTCAGTTTGCTATCACTATGGGTAAATGAAGCCTATGAAAATAACCTCCATAGTTAATTAGCTAGTGCAGGAATGGTAACATAATCTATATGAAAAAAGAACAAGTTATCCAAGTACATATGCCAAGTGCTTCATGTATCAAGACGACCAAGGGCAAGATATTCCTGAGACTGTGCTATTATGGGATTTTTATGTGCTACTTGTGACTCAAATAGCAGTTCTTGTCCAAGACAATAATTTAATTCCCAAACAAGATTCTGAATAGCATTTGCCATCCTCTGCCCATGCCAGAGGCTCAAACTTTAATCCCATTTTGAGGTGAATAACAGATTTTCTTTCAAGATAAAACCTTTGAAATCTCCAGCTGTCTGATGCAAAGGCTTCAGTGCTCACACCATATGCCTGGAAGATCCTTCTCAGGGAAAGCACATCAGAATAAGCACACTCCACAGAGGAGAGTCATCCCACAGAACAGAAGGGCCTGTTCTCTGTCAGTAAGCAGACTGGTGTCCCATGATCCCTCCTTCTCATTAAGTTTTAGCACAGTGAAATAATTCACCCTGTACTGAGCAGTAACAAAGCTCATTATCTTTGGCAAACAGACAAACTGCAGAACTGAAGGGAAAACAGATCCCAGAACTGCCATACTCTGTCAGTGATGAGAATTTATAGCAGTCAAGAACATCTACGGCAGCGCTCAGAAAGGTCAAATACACCATAGGATGTTTCTCAGAGCAAGCGTGAGAGGTAAAGAGAACATTCTGGAGACCAAACAAGGTCAGCAAACATGGCTAACAGGCAAGGGAGATTGGGGTGGGGAGGGACAAGATGAAGCATTAAATTGTCATGACGGTACCTTAAAGTCAGAAAGAGATGCCATCAGCTCATCCAGTTCTCGTGTAGCCGAAGAAGCAGATATACGAGTCTGCTGCTGACTGGCAGTGACCCGCTGGGGGCTGCTCACCTCACCCTGGCTCACAGTGATCGCAGGCCTGACAGGGGAAAAGATAAAGTAAAAAAGAGAGTGCGTGTAAGCCTGGGAGGGCGCTTCTACACTGAAAGTACCATGGCTTCCCTTAGCAAGCACAGCACGATGACTTTCCCTGGCCAGCCCACTTTCAGGCCCAGCTTGCCCAACACAAGCAGACCCAGTCTCTCATGAGCACATACATCACTCACTGAGAAAAAGACAACGACCGAACACTCAGTTTGTGAGACAGTGGGCACTTGTGGTCAGTTGAGTTGGAAGAATCCATCTCTTTTCATGATTTATGCATCTTTACATACAGGAGTAGATAAAAGAGCATCAGCATCTTCAGGCACCCACTTCACTTCTGACCCTACAGGAAAAGCCTGTCTTCCATCCATTGCTCTCCCGTTCCTACACCACAGTCACCATTCCCACAGGAGCCTGTCCCACCCCACCCAAGCCTGCAAACAGCAAAACATTACTCACACTGGACTTGGCACAGAGCTCTCCAGCTCATCCAGCAGGCTCTCCACACTGGGACGCACATCTTCGATTCCACGTGCACCATTTCTCTTTGGCTTTTCTTTTGTCAGGGGTGCAGCCTTCCCTCCCGTAGAGCTGCTGCTCTCTGGGACAACATAGTGAGGGCCAGCCACGCTGGGCAGTGATGGGCTTCTGCCAGCTTCATCTGATGAAAGGGGAGTAGAAAAGATCCCTTCAAAGCCCTAGTTCCATACATAGATGCTAATCACAGGCAAAACCAACAAATTGTCCAGAAATCTTGTGGAACATCCATCTTTGAAGATATTAAGAACTTAACAGTGCAAGGACCTGAGCAACCTAATCTAACTATGAAACTTTGATCAGAGCCAGTTTCAAGTTGACCTTGCTTTGAGCAGGGTGCTGCAAGCACAGACCTCAAGATATCCCACCCATACTCCATGAATCTTTGACCAAGGGCTGGAGGAGTCTGAGTCTCCCTCTGGAAGGATGTTGGAAACAAAACGCAGGCAACTATTCTGAGAATCAAACTACCCACTCATACCAAATGTTTTGCTATTACTTACCTGCTGGGAAGCCACTGGCAGGAGTATGTTGAACAGCATTCAGTTCCAGAAGGAGTCTGTCCAGTTCTGAGAGGTTGCTGCCCAGAGAGGAGCTGGTCATTGTGGGAGATGGTTCCGCAGACTTCTGCTTGTTTGGGAAACTAAAGATAAAAGGGAAATGTGAAACTTCTGTGTCAAGATATAGAAGGATGGAGAGAAACTCACATCAACGTTTACCCATGTACTGTGCTCTTTTCAGACTTATACTTTTAGCTCTAGGGGAAATAAGATGTGTGCTCTGTGACATGGCTTAACAGAGTCACTACTTAGTCACATCTTTGGTTATCAGTCACAACGAAATATGAGATGGAACACTAATGGACAGGGTCTCATTTTAGGATTGTGTTGCTGCCCAGACCTGTAGGAAAGAGTTAATTGTTTGCAGATCTGAAATGCACAGAACTGTAGCAGAACCATTAGCTCACATACAGGAAGATTACTTGTTTCTGCTGACACCACAACAAGCAGCAAAATTCTTCTCCCTGAAGCGAGGGAATGCGGGGCTAGCACAGGTTGGAGAGAGAGGCAAAGTACAAACCTCAAGCTATCAGCAAGATCTCAGAAGCAATAGGTTATGTGATAGCCTCTTGCAACACTCAAGGTCTCTCCAAGTCCTCAAAGCTTCGATTTGAGGAACTCCGATCAATTTAGAAGAAGGTAAATTTCATATATTTTCTACTGTGTTATATACACAAGCGTGTATAAAACACTGGCTGTAATTACTGTTTATCGTATATTAGTGATATCATTTACCACACTGAACTGCAAACTGTTTCAAAGCAAAACTTTGCATCAAGGCAGTGATTCTTATAGTAATTACACTGCAGTAACAGTCTTCCCATTGTCAATAGCAGGGAAATTTTTTTCTCCTGGCTTTACAAAGTTGTAATGCTTTAGAGGTTCTTATTTTATCAAAAAGATAATTTCCAAATCCAAAATGGGAACTTCTGCCTTGTGCACAGGACCACGTTACGCTCAGAAGGTGAATATATAACGGGCTTAAGGACTCTGACACCTGTAACACCTGTGACAATTATGAGCTCTATAACTGCAGTTATGAGCCATCTCTTCAGACTGAAACACCAAAAAATCCACAACTGCAATCTGAGGAAGACATCCTGCATCCCAAACCAACACACAGCTACAATTCACACCAGAACCAAGCCATGCCAGACTCTTGTACAGAAGGAGTTATGGCTATAATTACCTCCATTTCATACTAATTGCATGCAGTCATCTGAAAGAATTACAATTACTGCCTCCATTTGGCCATCTCTGGCTAGGCCTGCCTCCACCCAGAATTAGTTCTGGTTGCAAGCAACTTCCTGCTCAGCAGAAAGTGTTGGCATGGTTAGAACATCACACCAAAGAAACACCAGTGTCCACACTGTGAAAAGGTGCCCAGGATGAAGTTCTGACAGCCTGTTCCTCACTCATCCCTGTATCAGCAGAAATGTCTGTCCCCCTGTACTGGCTACTCCTCCAACCTCTCAGAGTAAGAGCAGCTGCCTTTGCAAGTATAAACTTGTTATCAATCACTTACTGAGTTGGTAGTTTTAAGAAGTTTGAATTTACCTGAAAATTCAAGTCACTGCACATCCTGCCAGGCCACAGGTTCTGAGTTCCCTGGGATAATTGACTCAAAGGCCACCTACCTCCTAAAGAATTTTTTGCTGCTTAACAGGGGGATGAATTTGTCACTTGTGTCTGGATCATATCCTTCACAATGCTCTGCAGATCCTGCTCTGTGTCATGGATCCTTAACCTCTTGCAGCTGAGCAAGCCAAAGGGCCAGGTCAACATTTGAAGTGAGTATGAAAGTTATGGTGCCATGTTAGAGAAGAGGTAATCAAAGCTGACACAAGGCAGTGTAACACACACGGTGCAGTGTTTGTTTCCACTTATAGAAGGCAGCTTGAGCCACAGCAGGCCCAAGCTGTGAGTCAAGCTTATCTCTTAACAGTGACAAGATACCTGTAGACGTGTTCCTCTTCACTGGCACGGGGAGAAGGAGAGCTGAGCCCGTCTCTAGCAACTGAGGCACTGGAGCTTTTAGCACTAGAGCTGTATATAGGAGACTGGGACTGAGGCTGTGGAAATGAGACTTGCATTGGAAACAGATAATACAAAACAAATATGTACAGTACTGCACTGCAAACCCACACATGGATAGGGCAGAACAAAGGCCAGCAGAAGAAAAAAAAAGTCTGCTCTTTAGTCAAGCCAGCCCTTATCAGATGAGCAACACCAGGAACAACTGTTCTCCACTTATTTCAGACTTGTGTATGAGCTCTGTGCTGGAAACCCCCAGTCTGCTTCCACAGGCTACAAGGCAGGTGACTAACAATGATCTCAGCACACCACCATTTTGTCAGACAACGACGACGGGCTTCAAATTCTCTTTTTGCCATTTGCTCCAACCAACTAGTTCTAATAAAAACCCACACTTCCCCACTCTGCTCATAGCTATACTCATCCTCACTTCTTGCTATTCCCTCCTCTTTGCTTCCTTGGGAGATACTGCACTCACATAACAAACAGAGATGTTCCCGACCTGCACGCATTCACTTACTTGCTGGTGGCTGTATCTGGGTGTGTTGGGTTGCCACTGGTCCAAGGGGTCGATCACAGTTCCATTCAGGGCCTCACTGGAAGGTGGGGGGGGCACCGGAGGGGGCACAGTAATCTCCTGGTATGTGTGGTTTCCAGTTGGATAGGAGTAAGGTGTTTCCTCTGTGAGAAACACTGGCCTTTTAGAGATATGTGAGGTGGTGGATTCCAGGTCTGCCAGTAAGGCGTCTGCAGGAAAGCAAAAGTAAAAAAATAAAAATAGTAAAAGCTTTATCTCTTTCTTCTCATTCAAGGTATCTGTATCAGAAGGTCTTTGGGAAGACTTTTCATTTAGAGTAATCTACCAAGTGCCCTGAGAAACATTACTGCTGCCCAGGAATGAACAAATTAATCAAACTTTTACTACGAAGAAAACACCAAGATGTAACAAAGTAGCCAGAAAAGCTGTGTCCAGTCTCAGATTTTTGTCTTAACTGGAAAACCTCTCAACAAAAGCGACCCGTAGTCTCACTACACCCTGCACAAGAGCAACCAAAGCAAAACATACCCGGAGATCTACTCGCAACAGGATATTGACACAGCTAATTACAGGCCCCACATCATCACAGAGTCATTTACTGTGGCCGCAGGCACTGCTTTCTGCAGGAAACATCTCGAGAGGTGCTTTCTCCAGAGTCTAAGGTAATGGAAGCAGCATGAAACGTTCACATCAGTCCATTGGTGCAGCAGAAGTATACGTTTCAGTTTTCCTAACAAAAAATTCCTCTCAGTGCATCTTACAAACAGTTAACGAGTTTCCAGAGGCTGCCAGGTAACGCCATTTCTTCTCCTGGAAGCAATTCTCAACTACCTGGGTGGAGAGTGCTCACAAATTCCTTAAGAGAAGGAAAACTTCCACCAGCTAAAAACACTGTCAGTCATGCCAGGCAGAGGACCCACGTCACACAGTCAGCACCTCGCAGAAATCTCAAAAGCAGAGAAATGCTCTCCTTCAGAGACAAGGCATAAAAAGGCATTCACAGCTTTCCGGATTTCTCCCTGCAATCTATCCTCTGTCCATTCCCAACCCCGCCCCTCCTCTGTGGTGACTCACAGGCAAATCCCAACCTGTTGGACCTCCTGACCCGTGAGCCCACCCCGCAAAGTTCACTGCAGTCCCTGGTGGGGAGAACTCCAGCGAGTGCCTGCAGGTCTGCGCTGTGCTCACTTTCTAAAGAAAGCCTCCCTGGCTGCACTCCCAGCTTTCCACTGGGGCAGCAGTACTAAGGCACACCTCTTCAAAGCTATTACAGAGGAGTCTGTTCACCAGGGACATCGCCAACTTCCCCTCTAAGAGCATCAGGACATACCTGGCAGGTCTTTGGAGATGTGGAATTCAGCCAGAAAACAGTAACACAACTTCGGCAGAATTAGGAGGGGAGGCTCTCTGAACCCCTCTGGATCAACTTTTTCCCTGAACAGTCCCAGCTGTCTTCAAACAGTCTCAGTAGACTTTCTCCTGCACATAGCAGGTACTGGACACTCAGGTTTGGGGTGTGAGGGCTCAGCCTGAGCCTGGCCATCCTGCAGTGTCCCCCCCAGGGTCACAAGGAGCTGGGACTATCCGGTGGCACCAGAATAGCAACCGAGCAACTGCTGGCCCTAATGGCTGCCTACGGCTCCCAGGGCAGCACCTGCCAGCCCCAAGCCACCTCCTGAGAACAGCAGACCACAGCAGCCAATACATATAGCAAGCCTTCAAGAAAATCTATTAAAAGAGGGCATTATTATTGCATGTCAAGATAAGAAAGGTGCTGCTTTTATATTCACTCTTCTAAAAACCAAAGCATCAAGAAAATAAGTAGTCCTGCACTCAGAGAACAGAACACAGCCATTAGCAAATTAAATACTGTGTTGAATTAATTCTACACTCCTTTCATTTACTTAAAAAGATGCTCCAAACTATTTAAGTCACAGGCATCTTCCTAGAGGGGCCAAAATACCCTAGAAACAGATTCCCTGAAGGAATATAAGCATTCTGCAGCTGGGGAAAAATGAACTGAGCCTTCTTTTTAAGCAAAAGAACAGCTGGTGGACTCCAGAGTGAAAGGCACGTACCTCCAGGGAACTGCCGATGAGCTGCAATTCCTACAGTCAGGCAGGTCCTGTGACTGGAGGTTACATGCACACTGCCTCCCAGAGAAGTGCTGGCCGAGAAGGAGTGGTTTTTCCTTCTCCCCTCCAATGACAAAAGCAAATCAAACTCCACCAGGAAGTGAAAACCTGGTGAGGGTGCTGGGCTTCTCTGGCCCTGCAGAGGGGACCCAAACCATTTTTCCACCCTCCAGCCCTCACTGCAGGACGGGCAGCTGTAACCGTCTCGCCACAAAACTCCCCTGCTCGGCTCAGAGCTGTGCTGGATGATCCATCGGACAGAAACCCACTGCCCTTTGCTACCGGCACGGAGTGGACTCTGCTACATGTCCCCCTTTACTTTTACAAGTCTGCGGAAAAGCGCTCTGGAAATTCCAGGAGCACTCAGCTCCATGGCTGTGAAGGAGTTAAGATTAATGATTAACTTCCCCCATACCCTCCCCCTTTCCTGACTTGAGCAAACAAGGCAGAGCCGAGGAACGGGAAGCGGAGGGAGGAGGAAAGGCTGGACACCAATAACTCCCTTACTCAAACGAAACTCCAACTTTACAACTGATACCGAAGCAGCGTCAAGAAGGCACCACCCCAACTCAGCGGGCCAGGAAAGGCATCACACACCGGCTTCCCAGTGGAAAAGGGAGGGCTTCTCCTTGTGTTTGCTCACCCCCCAAGTCTTGAAAACCCCCTGTTCTCCCTTCCCTACGTCCCAGCCGCTCCCTCCGAGCACGACGGAGGGAAGGTCTTCCCTCATTCGTGTCTCTCTCCGTTGCTTCCAGATCCAGTCCCATCACCAGCCACAGTTCCCCGAAGCTCTTCTGGAATGGGAAGTTGCGCTTGTTTTAAGGGTCCAATACCGGCAGCGGAACGTCTCCGGGGAGAGCGGCGGTGGCACCGAGCCCGCTCAGCCCATCCCACCCCACGGGCATCGCCCTGCAGGGCAACCACAGGCACGGGCTGCAAATCGCTCCCCTGTAGGTCGACCCAAGGAGTTCTGCAGCCCAGAGCGTGATCTGAGGCAATTGTTCAAAACCTAATAAAAAATCAACCAAGGTTAACACTTTGTTTTCCATGAAGAACCTCATCCCAAGAGGTCCCAAAGCACTGTGCGTTCATGTAGGATGTGTGCAATTTTTAACACTACCAGTAGACAATGTGAGATAAGAGATGGGGGAAAAGATGGGAGATTCATTAATTCAAAAAAGGTGTGTCACACCCTAGTTCGCAAAAGGGATCAGCCGCTGCAACGTGATGACCTGTGGTGGCGATGCTGTGCCTTGTGCAGTGCTGCACCTCGTGTCACAGCACTGAGTTCACTGCAATGGCTGCTCCTTAAATGGAATATTAAAAGCTTAAATAGAAACGTTAAAGGCTCGATCGATTTATTGGGTAATAAAGTGTTCCTTCCCAAGGTGACTCCTGAGGGACAGTGCTGCACGACGTGTTAATCAGCCATTTAGTCCCCTCCCAGCCCGTAGGAAGCAGCTGACTGGACCAACCCGAGGTACTGGCTCAGGCCAGTTCACACAGGCATCATCCATGAGAGGGCACCACCACATCCTCACACGGACAGAGCGACCAAACCCCACAGCAGTGCCCATACTGGCACTCCGGTCACATCACTTGTTCAGCCCTGCAGAGCCAGGAACCTGTCCCTGTTTAAGGCACACAAAATTTCTGCCGGTGCCACGTGTGCTGCACCTCCTCACGGAGGTGCATCCTCACAGCAGCACTCCCAGCAGAGTCCCGGGGCTACCGCCCAGTACTCTGGAAACAACCACACACACTGACCTTACCACTGCCCCAAATACACTCCAGGACAATACACACACAGCTCTAGAAGGCAGAACCTCCTACGGATAAAACCCAGGGATTACTTTAGCTCTATAGGATAGATTTAACCATTTTGCAGCAGTAAAATAAAACAGGTAGGGTTATACTAGGCTTCAAGCCATTGCTCTTCCACAGGATCACTCCTCCTTCCACTCTCACCTACGAGTTACTAACACAACCCACGGACAAAATGTCACGTCACAGACACGTGCATGGAGCAGAATCACACATTCCAATTTCCAAAGACTCAGTAGGGCTCAGTCTACCCACAGGCGTGGGCTGTGCATATAGAAACCTACATTTTCCACTCCATTAGCAGCATGCTGCTCAGTGAGGTGTGAAAAGGGATACCTGCTAAAATACCACCAACCTGGACACTCCCGCTTGTCATGGCTACACTGGGGCAGTCACAGAGCTGATAATACCCTAACTCACAGTCCACTGCAGCACACAGCACCACAGAGTGTGCACGGCTGGTCCTCCACGAGCTCAGGTAACTTGGCCAAGCACCTGGGAAAGCTGAATGCAAACAGGATTCAGAGTCCTCCCTCCGCTGGGCAACCCAAAAATTACACACTCAATTGAAATCACATTCAGGCCTGAGGGCTACTCAAACCACATCCTCCCTAGTATGGAAGGACATTGGTGTTTGCATTCAAGTGGTTTTTTTCAACGTGGTTTATCCCCTGGAGGAGGGACAGTTAAAGAGTGATATCATGTTTGATGCCTTTACTACCATAAAACACTGCACAGCATCTGGCGACCCAGGGGCATTTGTTTCTTTCTCCCTTCCCTCCCTTTCGCCAAAAATCATTAGGAACTATGAGATCCTTGGGATTCTGGTCTACAAATCCCACATAGAGCTCTGCACACACATTACATATGTATGAGTGGCCCTTCATAACAACTACAGAGCTTCAAGGTAGCTCCCAGCATCTGCCAGAGCTCTGTTGCTCATTTTGACAGCTCAGAACAAGAACTCTCAAGCCGATGTTTGATGCATTGAACCGCTCAGAAAAATCCCTTTTACCAAGAAAATCAGCTGGAAGAGGAGGACAACACCTTCGGATAATCCCCATTTACCAGTTCAAGCTGCACTGAAAAGAGCCATGTCTCCCACTGTTACACACTGCACACCCCTGGGCAATCTCCCCAGCCCACACCTCTGTGGGCCGAGGAACAACTCACACATTCCAGGGGCAGCCTCTGCCATCCCTGCGTGTCAGCACTCGCTGTCCTGCAAACGCAGTATCCTCCAGCAGGAACGGCCTGTGTGCAGCCAGGGGCACATTCTTCAGCTTCCCACATCCCAGGCTTGTCAGACAAAGTGCAGGTACTGCCAGCCTAGGGGTCACAGCACTGCTCTAAAGTATGGAACAGGAATGGAGAACACGGGGCCCCTTTGTACTGATGCACACATGAGCATCCTTTTCTAGAAATCTGAACTGCACTCAGCCCCCTTAAACAGGTTGAGTGAAGTTACTAAAAAGACATATAGATTTAGATGTATCTTCTCATGCATATGAAAGCATACTTTGTTCACTCTCCCCTTCCTGTGCATCTCAAAAATGCTCTTGGTTTAAGGTGACACAGTGAAGCAGAACACATCATGCACTCGGTTCTGGAAAAACCCACATGACAAGGCAAATTCACATTTGCCAACTGACGTGAAGCAGCTTCTCAATGCTAATTTTTCTTCAAGCAGTAAATACTTTTCCACCATTCATAAGCAGTCTAGGTTTTTTCTAATTTACTTTTTTTTTAAGTGAGGCAATTTAGAGAAATCTATCTTTCCAGTCAAGGAGAAGCCTTCTACTACTGTGTGTCCAGGGTAACTCCAGCCTGTGTGAGAGCTAGAGAGACAAAGCACGCCCAGTCAGCCCAGAGACAACAACATTATTGCCAGGAGAAAGCAACTTCAGATTTCCATATGCAGTTCATCTCCCTCAGCAACTGAGGATTATTAAGCCATGCTGACACAGCAAATCACAGCATTATCAATAGAGTAAGTAGATCAAAAGGGCCGTGGTCAATTTTCTTCTACATCTCATCTACTGCTGGGAAGGAAATGGAAGCATAACTGAAGGAAGATACTTCAAATGCCTCAGATATCAGGCTTTCATTTTCCACAGCTAAAAGCCACATCTGTGCATCCATCAAACTGCGTGTTCCTTGTAGCTCTGCTTCTCGCATGGGACATCTGGAAAGCAAGTGACACTGGAGACAGGATTCTTCATCCAGCCACCACAGAGCAAATGGATTCAGGCACAGAGTCTCATCTCTCTCAGTATCTCTTGTGCCTCATATCCCTCACAGCCCAGACACAGCACACTGGGAAATCAGGACAGATGTCTGAGCACAAACTACATTATTTCCTCTGATGCAGCTGCACAGAACAGGTGTCTACACCTCCCCCTGACTCTATTTATCCAAATAAATAGAACTGCTATGGGTTTTTCTGGTTTAGGCAGCAGAAGACTCCCAATAGATTGGCAAATGAAAATAAAAAGCAAGACAGCCATAAGGGCAGCTCTAAATGAGGACTTTTCATGATAATTATGTCTCATCAGAGTAGCACAAGTTGCAGACCCCTCATTTGCAGAAGCAGACCCCTCATTTGCAGAATCACACACCATTCTCCAAGCCCTCTTCTCTTAATACCTGTAGGATACCAAATTCAAATCTTTGATTTTTGGTGTCCCCTAAACAAGCAAGGGGAACTGCATCTCCAGAACTGACCTCTGAGCTTGCAGCCTTATCTGAGCAGCCTCTTTGCAAAATCTCTGACTTCAAACTTTAAAAATCTCATTAGGTTCAAACAATTCTTCTCTCCCTCGCCTTCAGGAGCAAATGCAGCTCCAGCTCACATACAGAGAGACAACTCAAGGGAGTAACCCAATCCCTGGCATGACAGTTTTATGTTGTGAGTAACTGCAGAGGAATGGGGAGCCTGGGTATATTCATCCTATTAAATAGTCTTTCAAAAGAAACACTTGCAGTGCCCTAGAAAAGCTAGAAGAAGACTTGTTGGAGCCTTGCTGCAGGACTTCTCACTGCCCTAGAGTTTGACTCCAGACGGTGTTGGGAGCCCAAAAGACCAGCACTGATGGCAGGAAGTCCCATTTTAACAGCAGTTTTGACTTTTCTCAGTAAATGGAACAGCATTATCAGAAATAGGAAAACCATGAACAAACAGGTGAAAGCAGGCATTGACTTCCAGGTAAAAGACATTTATTAGAATATAAAGCCTTAAGAACCTGTTAATCAATGCTTTGAAATGCAAAAAGATCAGAGACTACAGGAGCAGTAAAATACAAAGAATACATTCAAAAAGTGACCTGAAAAATTCAAAATGCAATTAGATGCTCTTAAAATCCTCGAGTTCTGCCTTGATACACGAGGCTGCAGAGACAAACTAAACTACAAAATTCATCCTGTGAAAGACAGAACTGCTTTCACAATCAAGTGGTGACAGCCACTGTGAATCCTATCTGTGCCATAACTCCAGTATGGACAACCAAACCAGTCAGCTTTGCCCAGTACAGCAGACTATGCACCCAGCTCTGACCACTATCAGCAAAAGTCTAAACAGAGACAAGACACTGCAGTGTGAGATGTGGTCTGCACGAGCAGCTGCAGCAAGGACTGTGGCTTCCTGTCCCAACCACTCAGACCCAATCTTGAGAGTTTATTCCAGCGCTCCTGCCCAACCATCTGGTCATAACTAACATGCACTACTACCAACCCTAGCACAAGGTTGTCAAAGGGTGTGTAAATGCAGCCTGTGTAAAGCAATTTCAGTAACTGTTTATCAGTAACTACTCACTGCACATTTGGGGATGAAATATAAACCCTTGGAGCGCTCTGGCTGTAGATTCAGCAGAGCTGACACCACCACTCACTGCCAGTGTAAGGGAAGGGCCCAGGGATCCCCCCTTCCCCCAGCATGCAAACGCAGGCTGTTCCTGGAACTTGCCCTGCTGATCACCAGATGCTTTCTAAACTAATTCAACTTGCTAATCCAATAAAAGTTTACTGTGTTGTTGGTTCGGTTTTTTTAGATAAATTCATTAGGTTTCTTGGAAGCACAGCTACAACCACTCTGACTTAAGCAGCTTTTAGAAAATGTATTAAAAAGACCAATGCCAGAATTGAGCCCTTGTTCAAGTAAGTGAATAAAACTTCTGCTTTAAATGGGGAATGTTCTACTTTCACCTTCAAGACTTAGACCAGGACATAAGCTGCAAATCCAGCCCATCCTGACATTAATTGAAAGACAACACCCAGCCCCAGAATTGAGATATGGCTCAGTCAGTAGGGCTGCACACATTATGTACCCACTGGTGCTCTCTCATTTGTCCCACCAAGCTTAAGAGTGAGCTCTTGACAGAGACTCCTGACCATAAAACTTTGAAGATGAGCCAACTCTTTACACTACGAAAGCCCAGCAGAAGCCATCACATGAGCTCAGACCTTCCACTAGATCCCTCCAAGGGGTAAGAGGGCTATTTGTGCATGTGCTGGAAAACCATAAAGGTCACCACAAGATCCTTCCTGGAATTGGCCACACCATTTCCTTTCAAATTAACACGAGCACTTCAGTGAAACTCAGACCTGCCCCATAGTTCAGCAGTGGTTATTTGTCCGCATGGTGAAGGTGCTGGAGTGCAGCTTCACATGGGGTCAGCAGGTCCCTGTGTAACCCAGCAGCTGCAAAAGGCTCTCAAGGGCACAGCGACACATAGGAAACCAGCTGAGCAGTTTTCAGCTTGACATCATCAGTCCCTGGGAATCACAATCCCTTTCCTTTGAGTGAGAACCTTGGATCTGCCTCTTGTCATCTTTAATGCCACAGGCTGGGAAATCCTTCGGCTGCTGGCTCCGTTCTCATCACTGAGTTGGCAGAAAGGTAACCAGATCATTAGCACAGCACACAGGCTGAGAGTGCCTCCAAGACTGAGTCAGCACAGCTTCCTGGATGAAACAACTCAAATCCACAGGGCTTTCTGGCCTACAGTTCAAGCTGCATGAATGAACCACAAAAAGTTCCCCTGTAGGACCAGAATTTTTCCACTTAGCTCTTGAACACTAAATTAGACCCCAACTCCAACTGGCTGAGAGAAATGAATCATCACCTACAAAGGAGAAACACGTAGTCATTCTGCCTTTCTCCAACGTCCTTAGAAAAACCTTCACCCCCTTTCCACTGTCTCAGAACAGTTCATTAAGATGGTTGAGATAAGGGAAGTCTCACAAGGCACATAACTGCCTTTGTGTTCAGAGAGAAATATTCCTCAGTATGTCACAAGTTTACTGAACATCCTCACACTGAAAGTGATTTATGATTTAAGTACCCTCTCCTTTCAGAGGGGACTTACCTGATGCTCCAGAGAAAGAAAATACAGTTTGAATATGGTTTTTTTTTTTGTTTTCTGGAAAAGAGCTGCTAAAACCAAGTGTATCCTTTTGAAGTTCTTCAAATTAACCTCAGCTGTCCATCCACTGCACTGCCATGGCTATTGAATTCAGAAGCTGGCAACAGAAGCATCAGGAAAATGAAATCTAAGTGGTACTGAAGATCTAAGGACAGCATGGAGCTAAAAAAGGCCATACAAGCCCAGCTGACATTGGTTGTTGTATTCTTCACATTTTGCCCCCAAGAGGAGCACTTGAACTCATAGCAGTACTGTGACAGCTCTAGTTTCAGAGACTATTGCCTCCCAAAAGTGTGTCCTCCCATTTCTCATTTCCAGAAGTGCTGGGCCAGAGGGGGAGGGAAGGGTTATTTCCTGCCACATACAGCATCCTCTTTTTTATAGCATGGCTTTCTCCACACTTAAAGAGAGACATTTTATATTTACTTCTTTCTGTTTATAGTCTTGAGCAGCAAACACCCTATGCTAAGACCTGCTGCCTAAAACTGACTTCATGTTCCAGCTCACTAAACAAATAAATGTTTTCAGTCTCACAGCTACCAAAGACTTCTGAGAATGCCAGACCCAGCTACGCAAGCCTTGAATGCCTCCATATGGCAAATCACAGTCATGTGAAGCTAAAACAGAAAATAATCCCTTGCATGGCTCCTTTCTGTGTAGATTCACTGGACTCTCAAAGTCCTCAACAATGGGAAACCATTTCCAAAGACGGATAAGCACAGTCAAAAAACTCTTCCACTGCTCTATGAGCAATCTTCAGCAGGATGAGGGAAAATTTTGTCAGGGGTTTGCAAGTCATAGTTCCAACTGGTCTCAACACTTGCACAATGCTGAACAGCACAAAGCCAAGCTCTGCTTCACTGAACAGAGAAGCTGGAGATTGCACAAGAAGTTTGTGATGCTTCACACTGACATAACAAGTCTTTACTCCGTACTCCAACTTCTGACCTCCAGTGATTCAGATTGCTGTGATTTAAGTACCACTGTCCTCAGATGATTGTCTCACCCACAAGTTACAGCACTAATCCCAGTGGAATCCATTTTCAGTCACACCCTAAACCTAAATCTCCACATATTCCATTTTATATTGCTGTAACAGGCCGTGGTAGTAAAGTCTGCAGCCACTGCACCTGAATTCCAACAAGGATCATAAATCAGAACCCTCACTCTAACATTCACACTTCCTTGACAGCACAAACGAACATGTACTTTTCAGAAATGGAGAACTGCTATGCAGCCCTGAACAGCCCAACATAACATAACAAGTCCACATTAAAATAGAAAGCAAGTCTGACTCTCAGCCCTGTACTAAAAATGTTCAAGTTGGAATTTCTCAGCCCGAATCTGCAGCCTGATATGAGCTCCACCTGTCACCAAATCTTTTGTCAGAATCCTCTCCTTTTGGAAGAAAACAGACCGGTATTCTGATGGGCAGTTATAGTTAGTTCTGTGAAAGATCACAAAGAACAACTAACTGCACAAATTAGAGAGTCTCCATTTCAAACCCTGTGTGTCAAATGTGAAATTGGAAACAGCTTTGGGCTCCAAGGAGGGTAAGTACAGCCTCTGACAGTCTTCCTCTAGAGTGGCTCTTCTTGTGCAAGATCTATTTCTGATCTCTGCCTGATAGCAAACACATCCTCAGGCATTTCCAGGAAGACCCAGACAAAGGCATTAGCAAATGGCCAGTACTGACCCAGCTGTTTCTGGGAGGGAGGTGAGTTGGCTCAGACAAAAGCGAGGGACAAACACAGCAACAGCTCCAGCTGAACAGGAGTGAAAAGACATCCCGGCTGAGTTTGGTGGGAGGCACCGACTGGAGAGAGTGTAAACATTTTACACAAGCCACTAAGCCGTTAATACCATCCCAGTACTGACCTGGGCTGGATTTTAATGAACATCCAACATGGAAAAACAAATTAATTAAATCCAAAAACGTTAGTCACCAATACCCTAATTTTTTTAGTCCTTTATTTATCCTTATGCACACAAAACAGTAAGTTAACCCTCTTCGTGCATGTTGTAAGAATTTTATTTGCTGCTGGCTTCCATCTGGAAGCTTCTAGAAATTGGGATCAACATTCAAAAGTCCAAGATCTGCCAAAGCAAAACAAAAAAAAAATCATGAAAACCGAACAAGCAGCCACTGAACTGATTCCTCAGGGAAAATTTCCCAGGGCCAAGGCCTCTGGACAAAATACCAACTCCCTTGTATTCCTACAGGAAGAGGGGATCAGCCAAGCCAGCTATCTGAGGAACCAGACCCTTCCTGCTACACCAGTGTGCAGCTACTTCACAAGCATTAGGTCAAAACACAGTACTGCCATTTTACAAACATCTGGCAAATCTAGTACAAATGAGATCTCTCTGAAACAAAGAGTCCAAGGATGAGTATGGAAACAGCAGGAAACAAGACACTATGGAATTTAAACCATGGGTCTGGGAAAGGGAATAAACAGAAGCCCAAGGTTTGAGTGCAGAGGTGTGAAGCACCAAGCTCCTACCAAGCAAACCTCTACTGAAAAGAGGGTAGACAACTGCATTTTTTTAAATTTTGGGTTGGTATTTGGTTGAGATTTGGATAACTTTAGGCAGTTGGGTCTGACTTGAATAAACAGCACTGAGTTTACAACCCATTCTAATCCAGGACTGCATCGCTCTTCTAAGCAGCTTCCAAGCAGCAGAAAATAGCAGTGGCAAATCAGAACAGTATGAACACAGAGCACTGGCCTCCAAATCTCTGGGCATCAGAAATCCACATGTCCTTGTGCTCCAGAGCTATCAGGTGGAAATTACAAGTGTTTGACGTTGCCAGGATTTGACCCCTTACAACAGCTGTAAGGCACTTGCCACGTGGAGATCGTAATTTGGCAACTGCTGATTCTAACTCATCTAAGGAAGGAAAACATGTTACATCAGGATTTACATTGCAACAGTGCACAAGAGTTCCACTGGACAGTGAGCACCAAGAGTGAAGGATACAGTTTCACAAGACGAACAAAGGCGAAGTAACAGTTCACCACTGCCAAAAATGGAGAGGTTTTACTCCTTCTTCCAGCCATGTGCTGCTGCCACTTACTTGTGTAGGCTGTGGCTCTCACAAGACCCCTCTGTGAACCAGTTCAGCAGAATATACACCCAGCCAAAAAAAGCTGACTGTCTTCTTTTGGGTCAGAGAAGTGATGAGCACAGCAGTCAGCAAGAAGGGCTATGACCAAACAGTCAGAGAACAGAAAAGGGTGAAGATGAGTGAAAATAAAGCCATTCCCCCCCCTGCTTTCAGCAGCAGCAAGTCCTTACATGTACTCAACTGCCGGCAGGACCACCACCCCAGCATCTCATATTGCCACTCAGATAACCACAGTCAATCATAAGATTGCTAAAGATCACTGTGATTCTCTCCATCTGCATATGTAAAAACGGGTTTGGACACAGCCAGAGACAAAATACTGTCAGAGCTTGCACATTCTGAGTTATGTGCCTTTTAAAAAGCAACAGTAACAGGAAAGCATGTGGACCCTATAACCAGTAAAGGGAAGAGTAGGATTTGCATGGTTATGCAAGAATAGACATGAAACTTGAGGAAAAAAAATAGCATCTTTTAAGCTGTGGAAATCCTATCCATGCAGCATAAACAGATCTGAATATAGACCCGTCCAGGCAAAGTGCCAGTTACAAAATTTGAGACACACATAAAGATGATGAAATGAAAGGCTGAAATATTAGTGTAAATTCTGAATTCATTAAAAGCATTAGAAGCACAAATTCTGCCCATGAGATATAGGGTGCTTTGGCAACCAGCAAAAGGAGGATTCCAGTAATAAAGAATGGGGACACTAAAGAGACACTGCAATCACATCCATGTTTAGAACAGTCTTATTGAGGCATTCCATTAAGGCTCTTAAATGGGAATGCCAACTTGGGAGATTTTAGTCCTTGAAGAGAATACTTTTCGTTAGCTTCAATAACTTCCTGTTCAGTAAGTAAAAAGCGTATCTCCCAAGAGCATAAATGCAAAGAGCATTCAACAAATGCAAGCCTACCCTTAAAAAACCAAGGTATCTCAAGTTATAAAAGCCTGAGTCAATAAGGAGATATAAAGTCCCAGCAAATCTCACCCAGATACTGGGGATGCCACATAAAAGGTTAGTATGTGGAGATATAAATAAAGACTTGCTGCCTTGACCCGCCTTGCTGCCAACCACCCTGAAGTGGGTTGTTTCCCTTTTTTTAAAAAAAAGGAACTCGTGTCAAATGTCATATGTGGTTTAACTGGCTTGTTAAAAATCTAATGGCTAAAGAAGTACTCACAAAATGGTGGATTTTTCTTTTAAGAAGTTTTCATTTCTGCAAGGGTTCTCTGCGAGAGGGTGGGAGCAGACTTGGAAGCAGCACTAAACTCTTCATAAGCCAAAAAGTGTAAGTCATCATCAACAACTGACTTTACACAAAGTGCTGCCAAAAGCACAATGTAAACTCACAGAGCAGGGCAGGGGGAAATGACAACAAAATATTTAACATTTTTCAGTTGTGTGGATCTTGTTAGTACTTATAACTATAATAGGTAGAAAGTTTTAAAATGAAGCTTTCATTCTGATGAGCACTGTACTAAAAGATAATCCAAGTAACTACAGACAGTGAGCAAGCAACAGCTTTGAAAGATAACAGAGTACAAAGGGCCAAGGAGCACATGGTTAAAAATCTAGTTAAAGCAGCTACTTTTCACTTTAAAAGTTTCTGGGAACGAAAAGAGGACAATGTTTCAGAAATGAACGTGGGAACTGGTCTCCCAGTCTACTTTGGGAGATGTGGGTGGTAATTTGATGGAGACGGCTGATGCCTCTACAGCTGCAGAGCTCTTAGATTATTTTTTTTAGTATTGGCAGAAGAATGTGGCTCAAGAGTTTCGCAATGCCATGGCAGAGGCCCATTGAAAGAAAGGAAATTGTTAAAGCCAGACAGAAAACTAACATTTTTAGAAGTGGAGTATATTGCAACCAGTGGATGGAGAAGAGCTGCAGAATGTTTTCTTATCTCTTCCTACAGGAGAAGGCAGACCTATCGTTCTACCTGTCATCATGACAAGTGTTAGTCACAAGTTTCTTGTTTGGTTCAGCAGCAGCAAAAGAAATGGTGAGGATTTCTTTTTACCAAGAGCAGTATTAATAAAGCAATTAAATGCATGACAGCTTGTTCATCTCAGTGCCCTGAACAGAAGCTATTGTTTTGTTACTTGACAAAGAAAAATTTTATTCTATTAACCAAAGGCTGTTTTACTCAAAAGAGAACTCAAGACCACAGAAAACTGGAACAAAAAAAAAAAATAATTACAAAGCCCACGGATAAAGTAGATTTTTGAGAGGTAAAGATGAGTAAGAGAGGCCAATCTCCAGCACTGACCAAAAATGGAAATGCCAGCAATACTGAAATAGAAAGAGCATGAGAATAAACTTCCCTTTCAGAGGTACATGAAATAAATCCTTCTCCAAATTACTTTCTAAAAAAGGGTATTCATCATGATCTGACTGTTCAACCACCAATCCCACGACGAAAGTCAACAATCATCTGAGATAACTGGACAGAATAGTTTGGACTAGTCTAGAGAAGTAGATTCCTAGTGCCTACATTTCTGCTTTGCTGAAAATTAAGTTGACTTCTTTGTCTCAACTCATCATATTCTTCCTGCTATGCACTGAACTAGGGCACAGAGGGAAATGGATGAATTTTCCTATGAAATAGCTAGATGGACACGTGTTTCATAGGGACATGTACCTACTCACATCACTATCATCCCATTACTGTTAGGAACTTTAAAATTAACCTGATCCACCTCAAATCACAGTGGCATCCACAGCCCACAGAGAAACAGAGGGACCAGGCTCTGGCACTTACACATCAAATGTACAAAGACAACTTCCCACACATGCACACACCAGTGCAACTGCCCCCTCACCAAGAACGATATTCCACTTCTATCTCCACCACAAATCCAAGCCTAAGAGTTTAAAGCAGCTGGAAAATAGAGCAACCCCAACTCCTTCCCCCCCTCCAAAATAGAAAACAGAAAAAAATAGCTGTTTCTGCCAAGCAAGCACTGAATACACTGCATTCCATTTCATTAAAACAATTACTCAAAAGCCAGCCAAGAATTACATAAAGCTTCCTCCCTGCACCACCCCCAGCCCTTTTCTCCAACCCTCCTCCCCTGCAAACAGCCTCCCAGCTCTGCAGGGACAGGATCACACCACACAGACAACGCTCTGGAGAAAGTGGCACTGAATGCTTCACATCACACTGGCTGTTCCATCCCAGGTACAGCATTTTCCAAACCCAAGCAATGCAATCAGAGGGCTCCAGCAGATCCAGGCAGCCCAGGAGGTCTCCAAGTTTCACACCACTGTAGGCAGTACCAAGGGGATCTCTTTCAAGTACTTTTCTCTCGCGCGTTTGATGGTAAAGTAGCATCCAACACTTGAACCAACTCATACAGAAAACTGAATGATAACTTAACGGATTTTCTCTCTAACTCACATGGCCAAGACTTTTAATCATAGTCCCAAGGCAGAAGGTGCTGGAGGCACCAGATTTAAGCAGTTAAGTACAGGAGCAGCATGCCAGAGCAGCTGTGCTTGTGAGGCACTGCCCAAGAGAACTGCTCAGGACAGCCAAGTAGCAAATCTCAGATTAAGCACCAGTAGGACAGATTGAAAAGTACAAGCTTAGGGTTATAAGAACCTGACAGACAAATTCATCCTAAACTCCACACAGCCACTCTACAACTCCCAGCCTGACTGACAGTGCTGAGCTCCTCACATTTCACAGAAGAAAGAAAAAGCAGCTTCTTCTGGCCAGCACTGCTCACCCACCCATAACAGTGAGTTGGCCACTGATAAGAGATTTCATGATGTAGATGAAATGGCATTTCACTCCCTCCCCCAGTGCTCCAGCTCTCTGCAGGGATCCTGTCTAACTGCTGGAGCTGCTCACAGCCAGACAGAATAGTTCCAGCTGTGCATCACGCTGCCTGACTGGGCCTACCAGCCCAAAAAAAAAGTCTCCCACATAAAACCATAGTGAACAAGAGCTACAAAGCAGAAGTACTACTCCTAAGCACCTTACTCTTGGGGACCACCTCTGCCCAAAAGAGGTAATTTGCCATCAGCAAGAAAGAAAAAAACAAACCTAGTCCTAAGGCAGCTGCTGGTGCTGAGGAATGGGGAGCAGATGCAACTAATGGTCAAATGGTAAGCAGCAAAGACCAGCCAGACCATCATCTGATTCCAGCTCGTGGGGCACCAGTAACCTCAAGTGATGTGCAGTTAGCCTTAGGCTGTTTTGTCTGACCCAACTGAAATTAGTGGCTCCAACCCAAAAGAAACCTTTTCACAGAGAGGCCTTGAACTTGCTTAGAACCATGAAAGAGGATAGAACAAGGGAGTATTAAGCCCCTAATCCACAGCAAATTATTTACATGCCCAAATTATCTCCTGCCCATGACCTTTTCTACCTCTGGTTTCTTTTACTGCCTCCTGCTCTTATAAAACCCAGCATAACCACAGTTCCTGAACCACAAACTTCCCCACAGCACAAAGTGAAATTCTCTGCTCACCTTCCTCTTCACCGATGGAAATAAAGCAAGATCCCGTGAGGCGTCTAGACAGACACAGGATTAATTCTGTCTGCCAGCTCAGTTCTGTGACAAAAATATGGGACTGGTTTATTCCTGGAGCCCCCATACAGTTTGATTTATAACTGAGCCATTTAAAGTACAATTCTCCATGTAAAGTGTCATTCAGAAAGTTTATTCCCTGGAGCGCCATTTACTTTTTTGATGTTCTTCACATCATTTGCAAAATGTTAGAGGTTTAAACATGTGCAATAAACAGTAAAAAAACACAAGAAATCAAGCTACACTCTACTGCATGCTGCCAGCCAGACACACTCAGTACTTCACCCAGAAGAGCCATCTACACATATGTGCACATGGTAATGAGAACACTGTGAGAAGAGGCATGACAAGCTGCATTGGAAGACTTCAGACTATCTCAGCATCATTTAAATAACTTGAACTGAGCTTGTTCACAGTGCAGAGACAGCCCAGCATAGGGGAAAAGGAGCCAAGCACTTACAATGCAGGCTGCCTCCCCTTGTGGACTGCCATAAGTTCTCTTGGCTCCTCAGCTTACAGTTGTCTCAAACTGCTTAGATAAATTTCCCATGTAAATTCAGAATAATTGCTGTCTGCTACAAGAAAAAGCTGCATTTATGTGAGCGGAAAAAGAGCTTACCAAACTCCTAAACAACACAAACACAACCTCAGGGACTCAGTTCCTGTAACTGAGACACCAACACCAACCTTGTTCCACAGCACTCCAGTTGCCACTTCTGGTTCATTTGCTTCACTAGGATTTAAAAACATACACACACAGAAGAGAGAGCATGGATTTGACACTGGTCAGTCAAGGGAGACTGTCCCCAGCCAGCTGGTTGCTGCTGCTTTGGGGCCATTTGCAAAGAGAATAAGCATGAATGGGAAAAACAGCTAAGACTGATACAAGCAAGTCCTCACCCACCTCCTATTTTTATGGTATATCTTTAGCATACAGCATTCTTTGAATGACTTCACGACACTCTGTGGTAAAGGGAAAGACTAGAGTAGAACTACTGTGGGGAACTTGGAAGGGAAAGAAAATCTTTCCTCCCTACTCACAGCCTGTCATAACAGAGGATGAAGAAAGGATGAGCAATCAGAAAGGCAGAGAGGGAACATTCAACAGAGCTGAGATGGGAATAAAAACTTGTAAATCTCATTCAAGCGTGTCACTGTAAGCTTTTCCAGCAATGGTGACCAGAAAAGCTTGAAAGAGTTACTATTCTCATATATTCAGCTGGAAGCTATTTCAGAAACACAAAGATCTCAACCAGCACTAACCACACTTTGCAGGTAAGGAATAATTATGCCTGGTTAACAGACAGACAAATAATATGCCTTAAGTCAGGGCACATTTTTGAGGCTGTGGATAAATGGTTACCGAATGCTATATTAAACATAAGCCACAGCTAAAAGAGGTGGCCTCACCTACTTCCCAGTCCACTGTCCATGTAAAAAAAATAACTTTGTGAAGAATCAGCTTGCTGACCCAGCTAACTGTCCAGCAGTTATTGTGGATAAAGAAAGGGAGGTGGGCAGCAGAGAACACAATCCACCTCACCGCAGCCAGCACTTAAACCAGGTTAAATCAATCTGAGATCACGACTTCCACTTTCTCTCCCAATCCATTTAACTTCAGCCCAAAGTGGAAAGGAATGGTGCCACTCTTTGTTTCCACTCTGCACTGGATGTAGATCTCTTGCCACAAGGTGGGACAGTTCAGCTTATGGATCCAATGGCAAATCATTTGTTCAGTTTAGGGTGAAAGGTTGGGTTCCAAAAGCTGAGAAATTTGAACTAATTCAGTCTGGAGCCTGATACTCACTGAGTAAATAGTGAAAACACAAGAGATGGGGAAGCTGAAATCACCATTTTTGGCTGCCATCTGAAACTGGATGAGATTTTACAAACACTGAAACAAGAACAGGACACAAAGGTCTCCACAGTTTCCCACTTAGCATTTTAAGATACAATATCCTAACAGTCATGACGACCTGTACTTCCAGGGCTTGTTATTAAACCTCAGTTAGTTAGGACAGGCTAAAGTGAGTGAGAAATTCATTCCCTAAACCCCATCTTCTCACAGCATAGGGAAGCTTTCCACAGACAATGTTTCACTTTCAGGCAGCTGGAGCAAAGAGCATCTTCATTAACAGCTTCCGCATCAGACAAAAAGGGACACAGAAGACCAGCACACAAAGAAAGAGGCACAGGCTGAGACCAGGACAGGAAACTGGGACCAGAGATCCTATTCACTCGCACTGATTCTCCACTAGCACAACACAATTGCATTCAGAATCCGCTCTGGCTGCCTCCAAAGCTGCAGTGGATCCTGGATATCACAACTAACACATTAGTCCAACTCAAACAGATTTGTTTTGTGGCCACGGACAGGCTTTTTCCTCCCTCTAGTTGCACAGATTAAGGAATTTGTCTGTCTTAGCAGCAGATCAAAAAAACGACTCTGACCTAACTAGAAGCATTATCATTGCTTGCTCTGCTGCCAGACTTAAGAATTTCACCCATCATTTTGCAGTTTCAGAATTTGTTTCATATAATAAATACACTTTGAAGAGAAAGAGGTGAAAAAAAGAGGTCCAGGGAAACTGAAGTATCGTGATTCCCTGGGAGAGAGAGAACAAGTAGAGTGAGGGAGTTGAAGATGTATGAGAAGTTGCCTGTTTCTTTCTCTAGTGGCAGAGATGGTGTCAGAGGATCAGTTTTATCCAGGAGGGCAGCTGAACACTTGGGATAAGTTGACCTCTCCCAAAGAGGGACAAAGAAGCTTAAAGACAGCACAGAGCCCAGCCTTTCCATGGAAATAGAGCAACAAGAAAGGAAGACTCTCTCTGCATTGCACACTGCTCGAGGCAGAGGACTCCCTGTCTGAGTTGCTCAGGACAATGAAGTCCCTGTTTTACAAGGGGTCACAACAGCTAAGGAGCTGAAACAAGTCAGAACCCCATTGTGCAGAGTATTAGTTCTGTTTACAGCCTTCTCACCCAGCAGCAGGAAGGACTCAGAAACCTGAGCCAGTAGAAAGCCAAGGGACCAAATTACTTTACCAGTGCTTTTCCCCAGTACCATTTCCTGGGCGTAGCTGACCATAAGCAATTTCACAGTAAACTTTCAGTCGAGTGAGACCAAAACCCACAGCATATGACTCCCAGACTCCCAAAAGGAACTGAGTCAGAACTAGGCAAGCACCCCCTCAGAAAAGGGACAGACAGCACCACCCTGCAGAGAACAGCAATCCTCCAAACGTTAGGACAGATGACAGATGGAAACACATGCACCTCCCTCCACACTCCCATGAAAAATCAATGGCAAGACTGCTCCCTTTAAAGTCAATCTTGAGAGGATTAAGCATTGAAGAGAGGGTGGATTAGAGTTCCTAAAACAGAGGGAAACAACTTTTAAAGCAAAATCGCTTGTGCCACTCAACTTTTGCTCCCAGAATTTTGAAGCCACATTGGTAGACAAATCTTCTACCAAGCCCTTCTAGAAATGAGCAAGCACACCTAAAACAAGAAGCTCACAGTCTGGTTTACATGCACAGCCAAAACACTGCCATAAATATGTTCTCATTAAACAGAAACAACTTCTTTGTAAAACACCTTTTACAAACTCCACTGAATGCTCTTTTGTTTTGATTGCACAATCTAGTTTAAAAAACCTGAAGCCTTTAAAAATAAAAATTTTAAAAAGAACCAGTAGAGAAACAAGATTTTCAAAGCTATCAAATGAAAGCTTCTAAAAGCAACACTATTTCTGTTTGGAGCAACCAAAAGATTCTCCAGTAGTGTTTGTAAACAACCCCTTTCAGTGAAAGGCTGTAAAAAACATCCAGAGTCAAAATCAAATAGTATCTGACTAAAGTAAATGTCAAGTTTTTCTCCTACTCCTCTCACCATAAATGACATGACACATTAGACAAATTAGGTTCTTTCCTCCGCAACAAGCAGATCCTAGTGGATCTGTTCCCACATACTACTTAGACAAGGTATTACCACAGAACCAATAACTCAACATCTAATTCAGTAACTTAGAATTGTCTAAAGCAAAGAGGTGTGGTTGGTCACTTGCATGATGGGAGCACAGGCTGTGCTTTGGCAATCTCCTGAGAGGGGCAAGAGCCCTGAGTTACGATTCTCACCCTTCAGGACACAGTTGTACTCTCTGTGCCAATTTACAACCCTGCAGAATGGCAAACTCATTCAGCAAACTTCCTGTCAAACTCCAAGCACATCCGCAAAATGCACTTCCTTGGGGAGATCTGAGGAAGACAATCTGGACAAGTCTGGTCAGCTGCTCTCCTCCTCCCTTCCCACCATGGGCTGCTCTAGATCATATCCAGCTCCAGCACTGCATGTCCTGTGCCACAGAGGCTCCCCCAGATCAATGGGATGCACAGTTCCAGCCTGAAGAAACAGTCTCCTGTGCGAGCTGTGCATTGTTAACATCACTTCTTCAGCACTGAGGGGGACAAAAAGAAGGAACAAAGTTTTGTTCAACTCCAAATTAATATCCAAAGCAAGACAAATCCATTATCATGTGTTTCATAAGCTCTCCAGCCCAAGCATGAAACTGAGATACTTCTGGACTTCCATTTTACAGTGCACAAGTACACACTGATCAAATCCTCCAGCTCTGGGAAGAGGGAGGACGTTTTTGATAAAGGCAGGGAGTTAAGAACAGACACACCAACGGGCTCTGTGAGGGCTTCCCTCATGTCCAGCAAGATCCATCGCTCACTAGTCATTTATGCACCACACAGATTCAGAAACATGGTGTGGAAATATCTAAGCTGATTCTACCTAACATCAACTCTGAACCTGCAAGGTATTAATCCCAGCTCAGTACTTCACTACTTTTGGGTCAAAACTGGCCCTGGAAGTAGTGCAGCTTTGTCCACATGCCATTGTGCCTGAACCAACAAGTCCTGTTGGACCAGCTTGACTCTGGACAGAGCCAGCACAGACGTCTGTATCCATGGCACAGTTAATCCACAACTCAGATAATCCATCCATAGATAATGAGGCAAGAAAAACAAACAACCCTCACTTCGGTTTGAAAGTCTGACTTATTGCTGATACAACTCCCCTGAAATACATCAGTATTGTTCCCTTTTGTATGCATCCCAAGGTGAATGGCTTTAGAGAAGTAAGTGAGCCATTTGGGGGCTAACAATGACTTGCAGAGGGCAAACAGCTGGTGTGCTTTTCCGTGGTGAATTCTGTACACCAAAGAAAAGCTTAGAGAGCGAAAGGGTCCCACTTTTTTTTGTTGAGCTGCTTACTGTTAATTAGATCTTGTCCAGTCTGAAATGCTGCACAAAAATTGAGACAGACGCAATGTAATTAAGACCTGATGAAATCAAGTTGCTGAGACTAAAAGTCCTATTTTCAAAATCAGATCACAACTTTAACTTCTGGTTGTGCCAACACATCTAGCACCTCAGAAGAACAAGCCAGACACAAATCAGATCTTTTTCACCATTTCTTTGCAGTTCACCTCTAATCCTCCTACAGAAGAAAGGAACAATGTGATGAAACTGCAGTAAACTATTCCAAAAGTTGACTTCCTGGGAAGTGACACCACCACTATTCAAGGAACACAACAGTTGCAGTGGGCACAGTACAGCTCCCATGGTTCACTGAAGAGCCTGTTGATGCAAACTAAACTGGAGACACTAAACTCGCCCTACACAGTGCTGCTATCTGTATATTCACCTTGAAGGGCCACTCAGCAAGTCAATACATGGGCTGGGTGAATCCTGTTCTGACTAGCAACGCATTCCTGAACACAGTAGGAACTTGTATCAAATCTCCAGGAGATAACCAGGCTGAGGGATATGAGAAAAGGTAAACAGAACTGTCTCCATTTAAAGAAACAATAACCATGAGAAGAAACTGCAGTAGAAATTCATTGTTTCCACTAACAGCTGCTCCACTCGGGAAGAGGGTGAGGTTTCACTCCAACGATGAATCCTTCGTGGCAAACCTTTCACTAGGAAACCCCGTAAGTTTTATCATGAGCATAATTCAAAGTCTGTTTTCTGAAGCTGCGACCACCAGCTTTATGCCACCACCGTAATGTGAGCTTGAAGATCCAGGAGTAAAACTGCAATTTGCTTGGACTGTATCTTAACAGAACGTCTGGATTCTATTAAAGGTAGGATGGGAGTAACGGATCACGGCCCCTCCCCAGTGTCTGATTTAATCAGTTTCATAAGCGGAACTCAGTCACCCTAATGTCTCCCAGAGCACAAGGGATTTTGGTAGATCCACACACCCTTTCCGCCTTGGCACCAAAGGAGCTCAGACTCTCTAGATCTTTCCCGTGAGACCAGCTGCCTGACATTTCCCCACTACACGATTTCGGATGGTTGCAGCACATCTGGGAGAAGGCGAGGGAAGACGAGGATGGGCTCTGAGCTCGGCTGGGCTCCGCTTACCCCCGAGGGTTCCCCACTCCGTAGTCGCGCAAAGTTCTGCTCTCGCCCAAGAACAGGCAGGGGAGGCTGAGGCAGGGAAGGGGAGGAGGTGTCTGCTGAAACCCGAGCACGCTCCGCGCCGCTCGGGGCACGGGAGCGCAGGGCGCCCTTCCCGGCCGGGGCAGCGCCGGGACAGCCACAGCCGGGGGCGGGCGGCGGCCCCGGGGCAGCGGAGCCGAGGGGGTCCGGG